>PVIA01003543.1:0-165073 GCA_004024845.1 Tonatia bakeri | reverse complement strand
CCTTTCCTGAGATACGGTACCCCATACTGGGCAAGGGGGAAGAAAGAACTGTGTGCATTAGTGGGTGTTTTAAGGGACTTTAAGATTTCTGATAAAGACATTAGGTCACTGCCTTAAATTTTGTATAGCACAAAATAAACGTTTTCCTTTCCTTTTCACAAATCTCTGGCATTGAGAGATATCTTTCCTTTACGGCGGCAGACAAGACGGACCCGAATTTCTTTTTTAGTAAGAGCATCACCGTCCCGGGCTCCCGGGCCCCCCCTTGTTTGGTTCCTGCTCTGCTCTGTAACACTGCGACCTGACCCAAGCCCAAACCCAACCCGGTCTCTCCTGGATTGCTGCAGAGTGCCCCCCCCCACCCCCCGCCGCCCTGCTTCACTCAGCCCCTTCTCCGCAGGGCAGCCAGAGGGATGCAGGTAAAAACCTAAGTCAGATCGTGCCTGTCCTCTCTCAAAACCCTCCAACAGTTTCTTCTCTATCGCAGCATACGAGGCCTTCCGGAGCTTCGCTCTGTCCTTTGCCCCAACCCCCACGTCTCTTACCCCCCACCTGTCCCAAGTTATAGCCCCACTGGCCTCTCTGCTTCTCGGGCAACACGCGTCTGCCCGAGGCCTCCGGGCTTCTCTCTCAGAGGCAGTGTGTCCCACGCAGAGCATCCTTCCTTCAGGTCTCTGCTCGAAAGTCACTTTACAAACACACAGAGAATGAAAAAGACAGATGCACAAGCGATGGCAGGACTGCGGAGGAACTTGAACTCTCCATATTTGGCTGGCAAGAGTGTGAGTTGGTCCCATCACTGTCCATCATTAATGACGAAAAAGTACACCTATACCTGTTCCATGACTCAGGGATTCCGCTCCTGGACAAAGGCAAGAACATAGCCACTTCACTCGTAATAACCCCAAATTAGAAATGATCCGAATATCGTCAGCGGGAGATGGGTCAACATGAGAACGACTGCCTTTACAGGCAGCAGTGTGGGGTCCTCCCACACACACTGTGTTGAGCAGAAGAAACCAGACACAAATGAAGACCTACTTTAAGTTCCATTTGTTAGGAGTTTAAGAGTCAGTAAAACTTACCCATGGGGACAGAAGTCAGAATACACAGCTGTCTGCTCTGGGACAGCGCTGACCAGGAGCGAGCACTAGAGGACATTCTGGGGCACTGTAACTGTTCTATTTCTTGTCCTGGGCTGTGGCTACAGGAGTGTCTATAAAAACCATCAGCGTGTACATAGCTGTACACTTGATGTAATTTGTAGTACGTATGCATTACCTTGATAATTAAGAAAAAAACACAACAAATACACTTATCTAAAATAGCCCTTCCTACCTTCCCATCACCTCTCCCCCATTCTGTTTTATTTGTATCGACTGCACATATTGCCAGCTGACTGACTGTGTATATGTTAATGCCTCTGCTTGTTCATTACCTGTCTCTCTCACCGGGGTGTAAGCGCCACGAGGGCGAGGACTTCATTTACCGCTGTGTCTCAGCGTTTCCAGCAATGCTTGGGACGGAGATCTCGACAAAGGTTTCTTAAATAAATGAATTACTGCATTGCAGCTTCCGCTCTGGATATACTTACAGGTCAATTTTTGACCAGAACATGAGCTACTCCTCTCCCCTGATAATCATCACCATGACGAAGTTACCCAGTGCAGTTTTTTCCTGATTACAGATTGCAAAATGGGTTTAGGGACAATATTAGTCTTTGGGTTGAGCTGAAGGCACTGAGATTCTATTGACAAAGACATTATTTGGATGACTTGCGGGCCCAAATTGAAGAAGGCAGAAGAGTAGGAGATATCGGTTCATATTTCTCACTCTCCCAAGATTCTTCAGTTGTTCAGTTTTATTTTCTCAGAAGCCCAAAGGGGAACATGAATAAGCCATTATCTCCCTAAGCTGAAGGCTTGTGCCGTCATCAAGATCTTTGACCCTGGAATCAGACGGAAAGGAGCAAACCTTAGGAAATGCGATGTAGTGAAATGGACAGAGTGGAGGAGCTGGGTTTTCCAGATCTAGAATGTTCTTCTTGATTTGAAAGGTAAAACAAAGGAAGGATAAGGAATCTACAACAACGACAAAGTTTGTCTTAAGGTAGAATTTAAGATAAAAAATATAGACATGAAAAAGAAAATGGGTAGAGGATTTTGAGAAATGCTGAGCATGAAAACAGTGATCAGTACAAATGCGAATGTCTCAACTGTGAATCCATCAAGGTAGGAGCTGGCATGGTTGAAAACAAGGCTTATTGAGCACCTACTATGTATTTGGCATTTCATAGGTTTTTCCCATTTAGTCCTCACTGCAGGTATTTAGGTAGGTATTATTTGCCTCATTTTTTTTTAAGATTTGATTTATTTTATTTTTAGAGAGGGGAAGGGGGTAGAAAGAGAGTGAGAGGAACATCAAAGTGTGGTTGCCTTTTGAGCATCCCCTACTGGGGACCTGGCCCGCAACCCAGGCATGTGTCCTGACTGGGAATTGAACCAGTGACCCTTTGGTTCTCAGGCCATTGCTCAATCCCCTGAGCTACACAAGCCAGGGCTGTTGACCTCATTATTTTATTAGAAGTCAGGAAATTGAGGTTCAAAGGCTACAAACTTTGTTCGCAGGTGATGAGAAAAAGCTGGAATTCCTGCCTAGGTCTGATTTTAAGGACGAAGTTATCTCTCTGTGTGGTGATAACTCCCTCCCCTGAATGCCTAGCTATTATCTGTGCAACCCATCGTCCCAGTGTATTTCACCACTCGGTTACTTACTTGATCTCATCACTCCGATACCTGCAGGTTACGGTCCAAATGACAGGCTTAGCTCCCTGCGGCATGCAATGCTCTCTGCCCCCGCAGCAGGCCACTCCCTCCCCCTGTCTTCCCAGCCTTCTCTCTTCCTGTTCCCAGCCATCCTTGGTGCCAGAATGTATTTTGTCAAAAACTAATGCTGATCAAAACTCCTGCTTCATGATTTCATTCTTATGTGGAATCTAATGAAAAAAAATGAACAAACAAAATTAGAGACAGACTCATAGATAGAGAGCAGGCTGACAGCTGTTGCAGGTGGGTGGAGGGATAGAGCAAAGAAAAAAGAAAAAGAAAAAACTCATGAACACAGGCAACAGTGTGGGGCTGGGGGGAAGAGGTGGAGGAGGGTACAGGGCGATAAAGGGTGACGGCCGGAGACTTGACTTGGGCTGGTGAGCACACAGTGCAGGCTACACGTGATGTGCTGTGGACTCGTGCACCTGAAATTATAGTTTTGTTAAACCAGTGTCACCCCAATAAATTCAATAAAAAGGAAAAAAAAACCCTCCTGCTTCAAAACCTTTTCTGACCCTATTACTTTTATGGTAAAGTTCCAACTCCTTGCATGTTATACCTCTACCCACCTTTCCAGAGTCCATCCCCATTTTAAACCCCCAAAACTCCAGCCACAGCAAACAAATGCACTGTTTTGTGTTCAGAAAATGCTACTCACCACCTCCCCAGCAATTCCCACTTGCCTTCCCTGAGCCCTTGGCACAGAATTGCCCAGCTTCCCAGACCGGCGCATGGCTCGTCCCTGCTCCGTGGAGTGCACCCTCTCCTTTCTCTGCCTGGGGTGCCCTCGCTTACCTGGTACCGTGTGCCGAATGTTACCTCCTCGGTGCAGTCTTACTGACCTTCCTACCTTGGAACGTAACCTTACTCGGAAACCGGGTCATTACAGATGTACTAACAATTAAGATGGGGCTACGCTGGAATAAAGAGGGTTACTAATTCGAGGTGGTTAGTGCCGTGTACGAGAGGAGCGCACCATCTGAAGGCAGAGACCCAGAGAGATGACGGCTGTGTGGCCGTGGAGGTGGAGATTGGAGGGATGCATCTGCAAGCCGAGGAGTGTCCAGGATTGCCAGCCAACAAGAGAAGATAAAACAAAAGAGGCAAGGAAGGACTTCCCTTTCACGTTTTCAAAGGGAGTGTGGCCCTGCTGATACCTTGATTTTGAACTTCTGTGTCCAGAGCTGGGAGACAAGCCGTCCTGGTTTGCAGCAGTGTGTCTCAGCAGCCCTAGGGGGCGAGCACACCACCTCGGGGAGCAACTGATGGGGATACAGATGTATGTTTAAGGATACTCATCACTGAATTATTTATAATTATGAAAATTTAGAAGTGACCAGAATGTATAATAATAGTAGAATCAATGAGTGAAATATACTTAGGAATACTTTTTTAAAAAAGATGTTATTTTTAGAGAGAGGGGAACGGGGGCAGAAAGAGAGGGAGAGAAACATCGATGTGCAATTGGTTGCCTCTCACATGCCCCCAACCCACAACCCAGGCACACGCCCTGAACGGGAATCAAACCGGCGACCTTTCGGTTTGCTGGATGATGCCCAGCCCCTGGAACCATACCAGTCTGGGTGAGTGGAATATATTTATAAGGCAGAATATGATGGTGCCAAATGAAGTCACATTTTTGATAATCTGCATAAACATTTCACAATACAATGGTGAGTGAGGGAAGACAGGAAATGATATTGCATATACCATATAATTCAAAGTTCATTTTAAAAATCATAAACTACACATGTATAGAAAAAAGCTTGTGATAAATTCTCCGTATAGTCTAATAGTGGTTAGACTTTTTTCTATAATTTTGTGTAATTATCATAGCAAAGTATAGACGTTACAAATGTCAGAAAGAAAGAAGAGACACAAAGACGGGTTTTCGGGTACCCAATCTGCCGCCCCCTCTGGTTGCCGGCCATCTGAATAAAGCGCCCATAAAGACTCAGTCCTTGTCTCTCCTAACTGGTTCTGGTGGTGACAGGCAGCGTGAGCTCTGGCCGTCAGCTGCTCTGGCTTCAGGAGCACAGAATGAAGAATCTCAGGAGTCTGGTGATGACTCGGACTCTGGTCTTTTAGACTAAACCTATTGTATACACATTCGATAAAAAGCTGAACTTAAAAAAAAAAGAAGAGACATAGTATATATAAATTTGATAATCTCATGGACAAAAATACAGAGACAAAAAGAAAAAGGAACTCCGTGTGTCTAGTTTATACTGTTTCTCCACACAGCTAGGACTTGCTCCATCCTTGAAATGTGGCCCGGAGCAGAGGACGACAAAGACTGTTCAGGACCGAGCCTTTGTCCCTTGTATGGAACCAAAGGCAGGAGTGATCAATTCGATTCTTGCATTTTACATTCTTTACGTCATTGCCTACACAGCCCCAGGGACAACACTCAGGAGAGTCTAGGGAGAGCCCAAGGATATTCTTTCTTGCTTGAAGGGCTCAGTCATGCTTAAGGATTACCCATCTCTGTGTGACCACAAGAGCCCAGCTGGGAGGGAAACCTCACAGGCCGCAGGAGAGACAACCAGGGCCAAAGCGGAGGTATTCCCAGGAGGAGGGACGTGGTTGCCATAGCTGCAAGTGCCATGGTCCCCAGCAGGGAAGCAAGGCTAATCCAAGGCCAATATCATGCCACCAAAGACCCTACATAATTGCCATGAAAGTCAGGTTCATTTCTTTGCACACCGCAACTTTTTCTCTGAGGAGTGATAAAATTCAAGTTCTCTTTTTCTCTCCCTCCCCATCCCCCTTCCTTCTCCTGGTTAAAGTGATCTAGAAATATTCTTTACCCACAGATATGCACTTTTAGGAAGATAATTCATCCATGAAAGCAACATAAGCCAATAACTTATTCTTAATAATGGAGCAAACTTGGAATCAAGTTGTGGGTCGCAGTAAAAATGCAAACTGTGGGCCAGTTTCTGCTTTGCCTGTGATATTGAATATTGGCACAATCTTTTGGGAAGGCAACATGACAACAAGTATCAAGAGCCTTAAGGAAAATGAGAAAAAAGACCACCAAGAATGACAACAATGGTGATTTGTCTATTTGCCAGGATCTGTATGGTGGACTGGGCATACACAGTCTCCATTCATCGTTCCCACAATCCCTGGGGATCAGGGAACTTCAGCACATCACTCAAGGCCCATTGTTAGCAATGGGCAGGTCTGAGTTCAGTACCCAGGTTGTCTTAGTCCGAGTTCTGTGCTCCTATTTGCTCTCTTATGTTGTCACACACTGTTCATACTCTTGGACCCCAGAATCTGACTCCTGGAAAGGTATCCAGAGAAAATGCTATAACTAAAGAAAAAAGTTATACTGAAATGTTAGAAAGAAAATACCGAAACAGTATAATTGCCTAACAATAGGAGAATGGCGATAGTATGGTTCACCTACATTATGAAATATTGACATAATATAGACATTGAAAAAGATAATGAGCCCTGGCTGCTGTGGCTCAATGATTGAGTGCCGGCCTGCGAACCAAAGGGTCGCCGGTTCAATTCCCAGTCAGGGCACATGCCTGGGTTGTGCGCCAGGTCCCCAGTGGGGGGCACATGAGAGGCAACCACACATTGATGTCTCCCTCTCTTTCTCCCTCCCTTTCCCTCTCTAAAAAATCTTTAAAAAATGAAAAATTGAAAAATAAAATGATAGTGGAGATGCTAGGAATATAAAACATTTCAGATACAACATTCATTGAAAAAAGCAGAACGTGAATATGATTGCAGCAACACAAAAACAGGAATGCAATTGAAATGGTTGTGGGTTGTGGTTATAATAGACCTGGCTGCAATTTTTTTTCCTTAAAATTGTTCTTAGTTTTAAAGAAGTACCTGAAATAATTTTATTACATAATCCTCTCCTCAAAACACTGGCCTGGATTTAGTTTCTTTTCCTGCCTGCACCTCTTCTGCCCAGAACAGCTCCCTGTGTACCATTGGCTTCCGATTCGCCCCACATCGTGAGCTCCTGCCTTTGTCTTCCTGGGCCCGACGCTGGCCCAGGCAGAAACCCCACGGTTCCAGAAGTCACTTCACCCTTTCTTCTAAAGCTGCTGTGATCAACAGCGCTGAGCTGCCCATTTTACTAAAGAACTCGTCCTCTCTTCACAAAACACGTTTTTTTCCTCCTCTCTCTCTCCATTGTAACAGCGTTCGTCTGCGCACGGCTGTGAGCTTTGCTCACCTGTGTACAGCTGTGGCACAGGGCTTCCTAACCTCAGCATCGCTGGCATGCCAGTTCAGATAATTCTTTGTTGTATGGGTCCTGTGCGTGGTAGGATGTTTAGCAACATCCCTGACCTCTTATTATATGTCAGTAGCGTCGCTTACCCGAAAGTATGAGGATCAAAGACGTCTCCAGATACTGGCAAATATTTTCGGGGGCCCGGGGGCGAAGTCATCCCTGGTTGAGAACCACTGGACTGAAGGAATGTCAGTGGCACAGGGTGTGAACCTGTAGCTCTCTGGTTATGCCCCCATTTAACCACTAGAGGTCTCCCTAGACCCCATTATGGTTCTAATCTGGAAACTAGTACAGGGCTATGGAAATCACCAAATAGGCTAATTGTCCTGGCGTGGTGGCTGCAAAGCGTTTACAAACAAAAGCCTTTGATCAATTTCCAGTGCAGAAGCATTCTAAATAAATGATCTAGATGTTCCACCTTAAAGGAGGGGACATAAGTCCCCACAGTATGGGCTGTGGGTGGTGACTTCCCATCGAAAGTACAGTGTGGAGAGGGGAGTGGGGAGTAACCGCGGTGAAGAAACGAACTCGACCTCAGCCAGGCGATTCAGGTCGACATCACCCCCTGACAAGTCTAACAGATAGTATGCACCCTTGATATGATGCGATGACAATGGCACTTTACCTCTGTGATTCTCCTCCGCTACCCGCATAGATCCAGTCCGAACAGGAGAAAAACATCAGACAACTTGCTACAGAGGGGCATCCTAAAATGCATGACCAGACGCCTCAGGACTGTCAAGGTCACTGCAAATAAAGAAAGTCTGAGAAACTGTCTCAGCCAAGAGGCGCTTGGAAGCACAACGACTTAATGTAAGGTGGCGTCCAGGATGAGATTCTGGAGGAGGAAAAGGTCAGGTGGGAGCTAGGAAGCTGAATAACCATGCACTTAATAAAGCATCAGTATTGGCTCGTTAATTATAACTAATGTACCATGTTAGTGTAAGATGCATTTAATAATAGGGGAAGCTGCAGAGGCTGTACTTGGCTTAATTTTTCTGTAAATCAAGACTGCTCTAAAGAATTAAGTCTATTCACTTTTTACAAAACAGCTGACCAACACAGAAATGGAGATCACATGGAGGGCTATCAGCGGGGAGAGGGAGGAGGAGTGGGGGGAAAGGTACAGGGAATAAGTAGCATAAATGGTAGGTAGAAAACAGACAGGGGGAGGGTAAGAATAGTATAGGAAATGGAGAAGTCAAAAAACGTATATGTGTGACCCATGAACATGAACTAGGCGGGGGAATGATGGAAAGAGAGCAGGTGCAGGGCAGAGGGGAATAAAGGGGAGAAAAATGGGACAACCGTAAAAGCATACTCAATCAAATATATTTAAAAAAACAAAATAGCTGATCAAGCACTCCCTCGGTAAAACAGACAAGATTTTTAGATGGTGGCTTTGCTACGATTCTGATTTCTGCCCTAGATGAGATCTTGGGTGACTGTCGTGAGAAACGTGATGGCACCAACCAGTCAAGCCCCTCGCTCTGTGCGGCCGTGTCAGAGAAGGAAGACCGAGACGGGTGCCGAAGAAAACCTTTACAGAAGGAAGGAGCCCAGCTATAAATAATTCTTCGAGACTCTCTCACTCCAACAAGTAGGTGAATGTGGCATGGTTATGTAATGGGAGTATCAGCTATGACATCTGGTCGACACCCCTTTGTAGGTGGCACTGTAGTTGTGTTCCATATGCAGATGAGAAAAATTGAGTCTCAACAAGATTATATATGCACCTAAGATAATGGACATAATAAGTAGCAAAACTTGAAAATTCAAGTTTTTACCTCTAATTTTAAAATACTTTCTTTCAGTCCTGTGCTACATTCCCTCCCTACGTGTGACAGCTGAGGTTATTCACTGTTGCTGTAGAATATGTATTATGTAATTTTAAAAGTTGCTGAACAAAAAAACAGAAGTCTGGGTCGTCGGCTGGCTCAGGATATCAATTCCTTACCAGAAGATGATGGATAATAATACCTGCCCTGCTTACCTCCCGCGGTTATTTTAAGAGTCAAATGTAGGAATATATGAGAAAGTGTCTTGCAACCTGTGAAATGTGGCATTGTGTCATTCACACATTTTTTTCTTTCGCGGCTTTTTGCAGATATGTCTGTCTGTGAGCTAACTGCAAGATGTGTGGAGATGCTTGAAGGAAGCTTTGGACCAGACGGCTTAGAAGAGAACTGTGCCAGCCTCCAAATAAAATCCCAAGCCTGTGGTCTTCATCACCCACTGCACTTATCACCTGGGGAGCTTTCAAAGGCTTCCACGCCCAGGTTCCACCCCAGACCAATCAACTCGCAATTGCTAGGAACAGGGCACAAGCAGTGCTGTTTAAAAAACTCTCCAGATGATTCTCCTGTGCAACTAAGGCTGAGAACAGCTGTCCTAATTGATCTGAAATCAGCCGGATCCCAGGAGGCCCATGGTACCCTCTCTGCATGGGCTGCTCCTTGCTCCTGGAAATTGCTGGAGCTGGAACATTGCCATCAGGCAGTGAAGCTAAAATAAAAGTCTGGTCATCCAAGCTGCTAGGTAGGACAGCTGATGGCATTGCCATTCCACTGAAGAAAATGGATCTATTTCGGTTTATTCCAAGAAGGAACAGTCCTGTCATGGAGAGAGAATGCTGCAGAGGCTGGGGGCAGTTACAGCAGGCCAGCGGGGCGGAGAGGCTGCCCTGAGCCTCTGCCACAGCCGCTCTGCGGGTCTGTGGATCGGTGCTGTTTGAGGAGGCTTTGTGGCAAGCCTGAGCCTTGGTGTCTGGCAGCCCAAAGCAACAATTGACTTACAAGTCTGAGTTAACACTTCAAAAACGGAGGCCATGGAAGAAATGGCTGTTGAACAAGAGTAGCATTAGCTGTACTACAGAATTAATACAACCCAGAGCTACAAACTCCCTTATTTTCTAAACAAGGCCCAGGTGTGCATGCACATTGCTTCTCAGGGTCTTTGGTGGAAGAATTGAGGTCCCAGCCCCAGGAGGAGACACTGTGGAGAGATCACCTGGGGAAATGGAGGGTCCCTGTCCTCTGGGGTCTGGGCTCTGCCGTGAGAGACCCCGGAATTCACTGTGTCATCGCACTCGGCAGTGAGTGGCCTCGGGGAGGGACCTGAGCTCACCAGAGCCCAGCACTGAATTGTGCAATGGACGGCATGTGCTCTGCCTGTAAGAAAGGGAGCAACCCGGGAAGCCACGTTGGAACCATAAATTGTCCTTGAAAATCAGGATATGATTAAGAAATGTGTTGGGTGATCTTAAAAGATGGTTTCATCAAGCTGTGGTTGCGAGGTTCCTCCGGCCGCTCTGCAGGCGCAACCAGCTAAGCAGAATAAAGAACCTCAGACTCTGGGCATCTTCTATCTGGACTGCGTTGGAGTCACTGACAAATTCTTGCTTTCAGGGGTCACTTCCTCAAACCAGGGGTCTCCAGATGTTTCTGATGGTGTGTTCCCAACAGTCAAAAATTTTGTAAACTCATTTTTCAAATCAGGCGTGGATCATTTTGAAATTTTTTTTGGTACCATCTTCTTGCCAGATCCTACAAACAGGTCACCACTTCTACTGAGTCACGTGGCGGACGGCTGACATCCAAGGTAAGAGAAATGGCAACCCCATGGTTTTCTTGTGCTTTAACGGTTAGTATCACCTTCAATCCGTGGTTTCTTTGCAGGAATCTGGCTAACCTTTGTCCATTTTATGAGGATTGACTTGGTGAAAACTGAATGCTGTATATAACATATATGATCTGTGTAGACAGTACAATCTGTAAGTCCATTAAACGGGGCCAGTAAACTGCAAGGGGCCACACTGTGCTGAGAGGAAGCGGGGAGTAAGGTGTGGCTGCAGCCCTCCCGCTGTGGAATCCCCATTCTTTGCTGGGAATTATGTTATGAATGAGGCTATTGTTCAGATAAGATACAATGCATTCACTCAGAGGCTAGAATATTTGACAGCTTTGGATACAATAGCAATATACAATAGTTCTTGCTCAGAAATGATGCTTTCGTAATCCCTAATTGTATATGGGCGGTCCTAAGTCTCTCCCCAGTGGCTGACCTGGTGAGTCTTTTGGATAGATGTTCTCTTGATCTTGTCCATCACATTTTCATTCTCCGTATTGTTACTGCCTGAGGGGAGCTTTATCTAGAGATTCAGGGCTGCCTCAGGACTACACTGCTTGATCTAGAACCACAAAGAGAGGATGAGAGGAGCCCTGGTCATCGCCAATTTTATTATTGGGAGAACGGTTTTATTTAAACTCAGAAGCAAAACAGCTCAAAGCAGAGCCAACCGGACGGAAGGGACCAGGAGGAACTTGGCTCACTCCTGTCTTCAGACTTCACCCCAGGCCTCCCGTTCCTGGGAAGTCAGACTTCCGCTGTTGGAAAACTTCCACTCCAGAACATTGAAGACCCGCTGTGAGGAAACTTCGTTCTGACCAGCGCCGTGCCGTGAGTCAGCCTGCTGCCACTGGGGACGACGGCGCTCACTGTCCTGCGCAGTGCGTGTGCAGCGAGTGAGAACAGAAGGAAGTTTTCTGATCCGCGTCTCATCCCAAAGATACTCACCTTCGCAGAGTTTGAGGGTTTGCACTCCACAGTCTGACAGCGTTGAGGTGTTCCCTTTATTTCATCCGTAGAAAACCTAATTTCATGTTTAATGGGTAATACATACTCGTGATCCCGAGTGGGTGAGGCTCTCTCCCGTTTGTAACCCCCACTCTCCCACTTCTTCCCAGCAGCAACCACAGTTACTAGCTGCTTGTGCAACCTCGCCGAGATGGTGGGGGCATATTTCAACATACGTGCATATAAACTACACGTAAATATGTTGTTAAAAGCAAAGGGTGGTGCACTATGGGTGATGGTTCTGCACCACGCTTGTTTTCTCCCACTCAATTCTTGGACTTGGCTTACGCTTCATTCCTTCACTCGACAGACACTGAGCACCGGGACAGACGGACACACTGTTCTCTGCCCTCATCGCGGGGTCCTACATCCTGCGCTCCGCCGTGTGTCATTGGAAGCTCTTTCAATAAAAAAAACACAGTATACTGCTCTTCCCTCTTGACTTTGAGCTTGGCCACATTGTTTTCTTTAACAGATGGACTGGGGTAGAAGTGACAGTGTGTCATGCCTGGTAGAGGCCATAAGAGGCATTGTACGTCCCCAAACACTTCTAGATCAGTCAGTGGATCCTAAATGAGAAGAAGCTAGAGGCCAGCCTAAGTGCCCCTGTGACCCTCAGCCTGGGCCACTGCCACCGCAGTTGCCCTGCGTATCCAGGAGGGAAAAAGAAATGTTTTTTTGTGTGTAATCCACAGATATGTTAGTTTTGTTTGTTACTACATCCGGGGGCAAACTAGAATGACTTTGTGCCCAGGGGATAGATTCGTTAGAGAGCAAAACCAAGATCTTTGCCCTCACGGCGTATGTGTGTATAAACCTGCCTCTTTTTAATGACTGCATGTGGTCCATTGCACAGAGGCGTTGTAATTTATTCAGCTAGTCCTATGCATATCTCTAATATAAACACATATTAAAGTTCTGTTTAAAAACAAAGGTCCTGGCTGGTGTGGCTCCGTAGATTGAGTGATGGCCTGCGAACCAAAGAGTTGATGGTTCAATTCCCAGTCAGGATATGCCTGGGTTGCTGGCCAGGACCTCAGCAGGGGGTGCACACAACCATACATTGACATTTCTCTCCCTCTTTCTCCCTCCTTTCTCTCTCTAAAAATAAATAAATAAAATATTTTTAAAAATAAATAAAAATAGGCCCCAGCTGGTACAGCTCAGTGGATTGAGCACCAGACTGTGAACCAAAGAGTGGCTGGTTTGATTCCCAGTCAGGGCACATGCCTAGGTTGTGGGCCAGGTCCCCAGTAGGGGGCATACAAGAGGCAACCACACACTGATGTTTCTCCCCCTCTCTTTCTCCCTCCTTTCCCCTTTCTCTAAAAATGAATACATAAAATCTTTTTAAAAATGAATAAAAATAAAGTTACATTTAACTTACTAATGAAGAAACCCCCAGGATGATAAAGTTGGCTCAAAAGAGAATATGAAAGTTGAAAATTGTAAAGTCAGTGGGAAAAAAAGAAATTATTAAACAAAATTGTTAATTTTTATGCAAAACTGGGTGATGTCCTAAAGGGTAAAAATAATAATTTCTGAGGTTCTTCTGTACTAAACGGAAAAACAAATCACCCCCTATACCCAGTTTTAGAGAGTTGTAAAATACCTGGGCTTTAATCAACTACAAATTTATATTCCCTAAAGAGTTAGAGTTTTTGCTAATATCTAACAATGTTAAAATATCCTTTCATATTCATCTTTGTGCTCTTAAGGATAAATTCCTAGAAGTGAAATTTCTGAGTATATTAATCTCCAGTTTTGAGAGAGGTTACCGACTTGTCCTTCATAGAAATCGTCCCATTTTACCTCACCACAAACAACCTGTGAGAGGCTGTTTCTCTGTATCTCCTCCAACACGGTATTGTTGAGTGTTTTGCCACTTGCTGATCTAAGATTAAAGTAGCATCTCATTGTAATTTTAATTTACATTTCTTCTTGTTATAAGTATGGTTAAATGTTTTTTCATATCTATACAAATTATTTATATTTCTTCTACAATGAACTGTTACTTCATAGCCTTTGCTTTTAGAAAATTTAGCCTTTAGTCTGTCATATGTGTTCCAAATATTTTCTTTTCACAGTTCCAGACATATTTCTAATTCTAGCTCTACTAGTTACCTGCTGTGTGATGTTGGCAAAATGACTCAACCCCTCTGAGTCTACATTTGCTTGTCTGTAACATAGGGATAATAACATAGTCCTCAACACCATATTTAAAACCCTGGATGAGGCAAGTGTTTTAGATTCTAGAATCTTTCAGTACATATATGGTATATTACATAGAACCCCAGGAAGGATGAGCTCTTTCAAGCACTAGTATTTCTATAAGCAACATATGACTGTATTAGATGGAATTAATAAAACCTACACATGACCTCATGTTAGTTTAAGTTTACCATCAAATGAGCTGGGCCAGACTTTGTTTTTGGAAAGTGGAGTACAGGAAAATCTTCTACGGTTTATTACATCGGTTTGTGGAAAGTTAAAAGTTGGGCGGAAGAGAGGCATCCTCAATGTTATTGTGACTGATTGTGAGATATAACCTATTGATTAGGTAAATATTGAGACTGGCCCACACGGGACGGACTGGAGGTGAGAAGACACCCAGTAGGAGTCATATCAGTAGCTTGTGAAAATAAAGGAAGGAAACATAATAGTACCATGTCAAATACTTTTTACCCTGTGCATTTTAATTATTGATCATAACTGCCTGTTATTGTTCCTTATGGGCTCCGTCAAGCTTCCTTTTGATTTCAGAGATTTTCAGAGTCTGGAACTGTGGTCAAGGTATCATCTCATAAGGTGGTTGTGAAGATTGAATTAGATGAAGCAATGCATCTGAAGTGTCGAGATCAGCTCCTAGGACATGGGAAGCACCACGTAAATATTCTCGTTGTTGTTTTTAAGACGGGGTGCTAAGTCCTTGCAATTCGTTTGTCTGGGCCTTTTGCTTGGCTTTGTGGGGTGGCTTGGTGGTGGAGTGAGCTTCCTTGTAGAAGAGCCTGGGATATTTGAAGCGAGAGAAGCATTTTTACTGTTTGACGGTGTAGAAGGAAACATGACTGGGCTTTGAAGCCAGAAAGATCAGGGTTCAAATTCCATAAGATCAGCTTCTTTAAAGAACGGGGGAGGGGGAACCCCTACCTTGCAGGTGGCTTTGAGGATGAAATAGAACTCGACAGAAGAGAAGCTGCTCTGTATACAATAGGTGCTCAGCAAAGGAAAGCAGCTGTTTCGCTAGGGTGTGTTTAGGAGGGCTGAGGGACCCTCTTTGTCCATGTCCCGTCCGAAAAGCGCACAATCAGCCACTGTCATGACTGAGAATGAGCGGCTTGGACAAGGATCAGAGAAACATTCATTGCACCCGAGAAACAAAGCACGTTACCATGATCTGTCTGCAGGAGGGCAGCCCCAGGCCCCCCTTTGTGACATAATGGCATGGGAGGGGGCCCGGCGAGGCCTCCCAGGTGCAGCTTCGCCCCCCTCCTCACACAGGCCAGAGGGGAAGGTTTTCCCAGGTGGTGTGGTAGTGTGAGCGCCTGTAGCCTTTAGCCTCCCGGAAGTTTCCATTGTGCTGTGATTTTAAGATGTAGGCCGCCCCTTTTATGAGACAGTATCCCGAAGCTTTAGATTTAATGTTCTCATACTACAAAGTAAGGCTGCTATCGCTTGATCAGTATACCCTGAGGCTAGACCCTATCCATTTCTGCTTAAAACCTTACGGTTCAACTGGCTGTAAACCTCGAGGGAGTGCCTACCATGTGCCAGGTGCTGAAAATACAAAGAGAATCTGATAAGTTTCCATCCCAGGAGGGACTGGCGGAGAGGAAGGATAACTGATCACTCTTAACGGGGAGTGCAGAGTGTTGAGTGATGTAACAAAGCTAGGAATGTAGTGCTATGGAGGGGACTGAGAAGGGAGAAGTGAATTTTCCCTAACCTCCCTGGGAAAAAAGAAGTCCTATTTGATCTGATCTTTGGACTGAGTCAGCAGGCCAAAGGCTTGGAGATGAAATGAGGAGAGAAAAAAGCAGAGAGCGAGGGAAGGTGGGGGTGGGGGTGGGGGGGAAAGAAAAGGTAACACTCCAGGTGGAAGGAAGAGCAGGAACAAGGGCGTGAGGCATATTCCTTCACTTGGTCAGTTATTTACTGGAGGAGGCATATTGGTTGAGTGCCTGGCACTGTCCTTGGCCCTGGGGATACAACAGGAAGCACGACAACGTCCCTGATACTCTCATGGAGTTTACCCTTTAGGGCTGGATGGGACTGAAAACAAATAAACAAACGAGGCCATTTCAGAGAGCTATATGTGTTATGAAGAAAATAAGTCGGGAGGAGGTACGACAGAGTACCTTGGGGGGGGGATGGGGGTGCAGGGGGACGCAGCGGAGGGCACCCGTGAGATTGGGCAGTCTCCTCAGGTGGCGCCCTCTGGAGGAGGCATTTGACCTGAGAACCAAGTGGCGGGAGGCAACCTTCCGGAGGCAAAGTGTCCCGGGTGGCGGGGGCAGCAAATGCACCGTAACAGGACAAGGCCTGGTGTTGGAGGAACAGAAAGGAAGCCAGCCGGACTGGACCTGTGCGAACAAAGGAGGGACAGGGGAAGACCAAAGCAGGGCAGGCTCGGTTAGTGGGGCCCCATCAGGAGGTCGTTTTGAAGAAGTTCCATCTGGCTGCTGTGTAGAGAATGGGTGGGAAGCAGGGAGATCAGTGGGGAAGCTGTTGCTTATTTTAGGCGAGAAATGTGGGTGCCCCCGCCCAGGGTGGTAGCCGCGGAGATGGGCATGTTTGGAGCGGGGGTGTATTTTGAAGTAGATCTCCTCCTGATGGACTGGAGTGGGAGTGAGGAAGGAAGACGTGGTCACACCAAGTGCTGTTAGAGGTAGAACACGAAGAGCACGCAGACCTGACCTTGTTCGTCGAAGCTGCGGCGCCGATGTAGGAACGGTGGGGACACGCGTTGGAGAGAGGGTGCTGGAAAAGAGCCGCTGTGAAGGGAGGGTTTGGGGAACGGATGGGGCTGGCCCCACCCAGAGGCGGTGAGGGGCTGAGCCCCTGACAGAGCCAGGCTGACAACCTGTCTGCGAGGCCAGGATCCTCTCAACATTCTACCGCCAAGGGTTTTATTTTGTTGGTTGGTTTGTTTCAAGAGCCCTTTGGCTAAATCTGAACAGGTGTTTTGTTTTTCTTAAACATCTTCCCATGTCTTTTTTGCTTTATAGGGTAAATATCTGCCTATTCTCACAGCTGTCCAGCGGCCTCGGCTTCTCTTCCCTCGGTGGATTATTCAGAATGGGCCTATCTTCCAAGCCAGGCAGCCCATTCTGCACACCATAGGCCCTGAGACATGGGTGCTCGGGGGCACTTGGAGGTGTTGCTTTCAGAGAGGAAGAGACGATCCTTTTAATCCCACTTAACTCAGGACATTTGACTCAAAATTTTGACTGGGAAGGGACATTATCGGGCTTCTTAGATCATTTTTGTGGGCTGGCTGGCTGGTTCTATTGTCCCACCTCCCAAGAGCCTCTCCCGGCGCCCTGCAAGCACAGGGCAGGCCTGCAGGGGTCCTCAGACTGCTGTGCCAGGCTTGTCCTCTTTAGCAAACATTATCTTTTATTTAAACAGAAACAGTAGCCACCAATCTTGTTACATAACATACCAATATCCTAGGGTGTTAAACTAATGTAGTATCTACTGCTGCCGAGTGTTGATCTGTCAACACAGAATATTGCCGAAACATTCAAACAGGTTTGACTTTCTGGGCCTACTTAGAATTTTGGAGCTTCGAGGAACTTTAGAGATCTTCCTATTTCATTCTTCCTTTTACTTACTTATTTATTTTTAAAAAAGATTTTATTTAGTTTTAGAAGGAGGGGAAGGGAGGGAGAAGGAAACACCAGATTAGTTGCCTATTAGTTGCCTCTCCCACATCCCCAGCTGGGGACCCGATCTGCCACCCAGGCCCAGGCCCTGACTGGGAATCCAACCGGTGACCTTCTGGTTTTCCGGAGACTGAGCCACACCAGTCAGGGCTCAATCTTCCTTTTAAACTGTGAAAACCAAGGCCCAGAGAGACAAAGACATTTGCCCAAGAGGCAGACCAAAGGCTAGAAATCAAGCTCTTGATAATCTAAATAATCCATCACACATTCTTAAAGGATTAAAGTGTCAAACCTTTCTTGTTCACAATTCTTTCTTATCCCAAAAACCTATTTATTTATTTATTTATTTAATTCCGTCTTAGACTTTCGAAGTTTGTCAGTTGGGAACAGTGACTCCATGCTCCTGCTTTTACCGAAACTGCAGAGCTGAGACTGGGGACATATGTACAACACTGACATATTTGAGGCAGTTTTGTGGTTCTTCCTAACATTAGGACTGGATTCACACCCAACCGTTCAACATATGTTAACTGAATACAATTCGAATGCAACGTATATCGACGGCATGAAATGTATTTCAGAGACGGCTGCTCGGAGTCGTGGGCGAAGCTTGGGCCACGGGGGCCCCCACCGCGGCGCCACTCTCCTCTCTGGTGTTCGAGGACGCGAGAGGCCGCCGGGCGGCGAGAGCGGCTGGGCCGCGCTCTCCCCTGACCCCTGCCAGCACTCTTTTTCAAACTGACCTGCTTTCCTGCTGGGAGCCTGCCCCACTCCACCCACCTGGTGCCTCCCTGGATTTCCTGACTGCCCTGGCTTATTTTTTAACCTTCTGTTCCTTGAAAAGCACCACCCCACTGACCCAGAACTTGCGCTCCTCCCCTCCGGTCACTGCCCAACCTGCTGTTCTGGGGTTACCATCCCCATCTCCGCCTAAAAAGCCTTGGAAAATCAGTGGCCATAGGGGGCTGAGGGCCGTCCGATTCCCCTACACCCTCTTCCCTACTCCTGGCCCGCCGAAAGTACTCGCAGAGACAAGAGGGAAAATGCCTCGACTCCGAGCAGGGCCTGGTTGGGCCGGGCCAGGCTGGCATGATCTTATTAAATGCACTGCCCGGGAACTGGGGACCTTCTCAAGTGGCTCCGGGCCGGGGTGGCCAAGGTGCACGGAGAGAGCGACTGTCTTGGGCCCTAAGCAGCAGCGTGGTAGCAACCCCCTCCCGCCTCCCCCAGGTCCCGGGAACCCCAGCCTGGACCTGGGGACGAACCCCCAACCCGAATAAACGGTCCCCTCCCGTGCATGGAGGGCCTCCCATCCTCGCCACCCTTTCTCCCTACTCCTCCGGCCGGCAGCCTCGTTCACTAGGCTCCGTGTGCAGACCCCGAAGGGCTGGACCCGCCGCCTGCGCCCTCCCCGCACCCAAGCCCCGCCAGGCCAGGGGGTGGGGGTGGGGTGGGGAAGCGGGGGGCGGAGTTCCGTCCTCCGCCGATTGGCTGGGGGGGACGGCTGCTGCCATGAGGAGCCAACCCGCGGCGTGTTGCTATGTGCCCAGCGCAGGGGATAGGCGCGCGGGCGCGTCCGTCACAGGGCAGCCCCCGGCCCGACCCGGAGGGATGCGGAGTGGCGGCGGCGGCCGTGGCGGAGGCTGTGGCTTTAAGAGCGCTCACGGAGCCCGGGATCCGTCCGGGCAGTCCTTCGCTGCGGCGCATCCCCGCGGAGCGGAGCCCAGCGCTGGCCAGACGGGGCAGCCTGCAGCCGGGTAAGCAAACCGAGCGTGGCGCGGCCGGGCGCGCGGGGCGCGGGGAGCGCTGTCAGCCGAGCGCCGGGCACCCAGCTCCGGGCACCCGTCCCGCGGCCCCTCCGGGCCGCCCCTGCGGAGCGCGGCGCCCTCTGCCCAGCACCCCAGAGGCGGGGTCCAGCGTGGGGTCTCCGTGGGGCCACGGGGCAGGAGGCGGGGAGCTGGCCACCGGGGCCACGTGACCGGTTTGTTTACAAACACTGGCGGCCCGCGGCGGCGGTGGCGGGGCGCTGCGGGGTCCTCCGTCCCGTCCGGGACCTGCGGGAGGAGCCGGGCGAGTCCGGGGTGCGCGGCTCGGTGGAGGGGACCTGGAGACCCGGTCGCTGCTTCTTCCTTAGTGTAGTTCCGTTGGTTCGGACTCCGTGGGGGCCCTGGCAGGGGCTTCGGACGTTTTCTGTCTCGGGTGACGGGGTTGTTTGCTGGAGACATTGGGTCCTGGAGCCCAGCCTTGGGCGCCCCCCCACTCCGCCTCCAGGGCACTGGCCGCGCTCGGAGCTCCCGGGAGCGCTAGGCCGGCCGCGTGCCGAGGTGGCCGCAGCCGAGTTCCTGTCTGGCCGGTTCCCGGCACCTCCCCAGTGTCCTTGCCCAGGGGGTGGGCGCCAGTGCGCTCCTGCCCAACGGAATGTAGGGGGAATGTAGGGTCCTCCGCGGCGGCGACTACTTCTCCGGAACTGGCGCTGAGGGGCAGCCCCGGCCTCTGCCTGCTGCAAGTTCACCCTCCGTGGCTGCTGACCTCTTCTGGGTATCTGCCCAAGTGGTGGCTTTTCTCCCGTTGGGGGCTGGGGGTAACCACCTGTTCTTTTGGACCCACCCCAGGAGACTGCTGCCTCCAACTTCGCTCTCAGTTTACAATTGCTTAAAAAGCCAAGCGAGTGAGTGTCCCCGTGTTTTTCAGTTCTGCATGTAGCTGACTCTCCCACAGTGTCCCTGCTGTGAGTGGCACAGGAAACTGCTTCTGGGCTTTGCTGAGGTTTTTGCTTTCTGGCCTCCTGGTCGATTTGCTGTCCTGGAGTCTCCAGGCAGTTTTCAGTGGCTGCTGCTCCTCGTGAGTCTAAAGGCTGACAGCACAGCTAGTTACTCATTCTTTTTTCCCCTGCCTTTTCTCCCTTTTCCCTCTCTTCTGGTCCAACAAGATGTGCAAGACAGGGCTTCCTGTCCTAGAGCACTGGGCAAGAAGAGGAACTGCTACCCTGGACCTCATTTGCTCACAGAACATTAGTGTTGCAAAGGAACTCCGAGGGTTGAGAAGTTAAGCGACTTGCCCGTGGTAAACATGTCACTAGCTTGGGGTGGGACTTGACCTCACACGCTTGATGCTCTACAGTGCTCTTCTTGGTTCTGAGAACTTGGCCTTGTGATCCGTGGGATTGGATTCAGCCCCTCCTGGCTTTCACTGCGCAGGACTGCACATGTGGGCTGTGAGTTCTGTCCTTCCTTCCCTCATTGCCTTCACACTTACCAGTAACACTGAGGCTGAGTCTTGCCCTGGTGAGGAATATTTTAATTCTTCTGAACTGTGATATAAGTGTTTACAGGTTTGTTTTTTTATAAATCGGGGGACAGATCCAGCCTGAAGAGGGTCGCAAACATCCCTTTGACACCTTCCCTTGTCCTCAGCTCCATGATACAGGGTGTCAGGATGGAGTAGAGTGGGGGGCCTTGAGCTCACCCCTGTCCTCAGTTTGGTTTTGCCTGATCAGTTTAGGATTCAATAACAGCATTTCTGGGATCTGTCTTGATATCTTGTGCTTGAACTAAAATCAAGAAGCTTCGGGTTAATGGTGGAAGATGGAAAATTAAACACCGTGCACAAGAAACACTGTTTTCCTTCTTCCCTCTAGGAGAGTGGTTTCCAAACTTTGAGTGGGATCTGCAGTGAGGAATGCATTTTACATCACTGCACAGAGGTTCACAGCTGCAGTAGGTTCAGTTGCCCTAGCTACCTGCAGCGTGCTCTATTTACAGTTCTTGTCTACTTAATTAAAAAACAAACAAACAAACAAGGGCTGGTCATGTCCCATTAATTTCTTGACCTGTGGCTCACGGCCAGCAGTTTAAGAAACAATGCTCTAGGGCAGAGGCCCTTGAACCTAATATGCATGAAGATGACCTTGGGAGTATTTGAAAAGGCAGTTTGTTAATCCACTCTGGAGATGTTTGTTCTCAGTGGGGCACATTTTTAATAAGTGGGCCATGAGATTGTGATGCAGGTAGTTGATAAGAAACCCTGACCTAGTGGAACTGTGGGCAGTGAACAATGAAAGGCATTAGTTCGGATACAAAGTGTGCACAGCCTTACTCAGGTATGTGCCCCACACTGTGCACACCCAGAGTCACTCATCTGCCAGTCACAGTAGCCTAGGCTTTGACAACTGTGAGGGTATATAGTGTTTGCTTTCAGCTGTCATGAAACTCAGCCGGAGGAGGTAGAAGCCCCTTTCCTCCTAACACTGTCCCACCCTGCCCCATTTGAGGGGTGCTGTTCACTGTTCGTGCCACTGGACGTTCTTATTTATTTTTAATTTTTTTTAGATTTTATTTATTTTTAGAGAGGGGAAGTGAGGGAGGAAGAGGAGGAGAGAAGTATCAATGTGTGGTTGCCTCTCACCTGGTCTCCACTGGGGACCTGGCCCACAACCCAGACATGTGCCCTGACCGGGAATCGAACTGGCGACCCTCTGGTTCATAGCCTACACTCAATCCACTGAGCTACACCAGCCAGGGCTCCCACTGGATGTTTTTAGGTGTGTGGGTTTGCTGCCACAGGTTATGTGACATCAATGTCTTAATGATTTTAATGGTTTTAAGTTAGTAACACAGTCATTGTGCCTGGGATATTAACAAAGAGGTTGACTTGGTTTCATATCTGGGTATTCCAGGCTGTAAAGTCTGAGGGAAGGGTAGGCTGATTTTATTTCTGTTTGGAGGTGGTGGTGGGGGGGGGGGTGTCAAAGGCTCCTCTGTCAGCAGTTGTTAATAAGAGGCACAAGTTCCCTACCTCCTTTGGTACCCTGAGGTGCCCACCTCAGCCCTGGCTCTTTCTCCCGTGGTGACTGCTCACCTCCTGTCTGCGCCTGGACCTTGTCAGTCACCCAGGGTCCGAAGCCCTTACTTCTGTCTGCCATTGAGCACAAACGCACACACATCCGATGCATTCACATGTCGGGTGTTTCCCGCTTAGTTACTGTGTCCAAACATGTGGCTAAAAGAAATTTCCTCGAATCAAAGCTGCAATGTAGCTTCAGAACAAACTCTAAATTATCCAAGTTCAAATTCAACTATGCTCCTTTCTGCCAGAGGTATGCCTTATATGGGATTCCTAACTGTAGGACTGTTGAAATTAACTTTAATAATGCTCAGTTTTGGTCGAGCAGCTCACGTTTAGAATGTTTAGTGTTGATCCTGTGGGAAAAAGAAAGCAAGAGAAGGATGGCAACCGGTGGATGTGGGCTAGGATGGGGAATGGCAGGGAAGGGTGTTCAGGCGGGATGCAGAGGGAGGGCGAGGACCACTTCCTTTGTGTGTGGCCTTGGCACTTCCCTGGGTTCTGTGCACCAGAGCGCTGGGTGCTCTGACAGTTGCATTTCCTCAGCGCCAAAGGGTAGTAGTAGCAGTAAGCTCTGGAGAA
Source organism: Tonatia bakeri (assembly GCA_004024845.1). Classification (NCBI taxonomy): domain Eukaryota; kingdom Metazoa; phylum Chordata; class Mammalia; order Chiroptera; family Phyllostomidae; genus Tonatia; species Tonatia bakeri. The sequence continues at coordinate 142,028 of PVIA01003543.1, read as the reverse complement.
AGAGGCGTCTTTTTGAACCTTCGCCTTCAGTGATGGAAAGCCAGGGCCTGCAGGCGGAAGGTGTTTTGTTCCAGTTGATGGTTTTCAGTGCTGTTATCCTTAACCAAATAAAAGGTGATGGTACTTCACTTTCTTTCCTTTTCTGAAATGTAATCTTTATTGTATGCGTGGTTTTTTACATTACCTTTGGTTCCCTTATACCCCCTCTCCCCAGCAGGCACTGTGCTTTCATCCTAAAGGCCAAACCTGCGGGCATTCCCCTGGGAGCTGTGGATCTAGCCCTGGGGGCGGGGGGGGGGGGGGCTCTGAAAGTGAATGGGATCATTCCGCTGTTTACAGCCCCGACTCAGCTCCCCCCCAAGGCCCTCCCCTCCCCCCACATTCCGTGCCTGACCTCCCACCGTCCTCACCTGGTCTGCTCTGCCTCAGTCTGACCCCCCTGCACACCTGTCTTCCTAAGGTCTCTAACACGCACGCAAGGCTGGTTTTTGTCTTCGGGCCTTTGCTGCTGGTAGTTCCCCTTCCCAGTGGCCTTTTTCCCAGGGGTCGCACAGTTGGTTTCTCTCACTTAGGTCTCTGAGCGCCCCTCCCTGACCAGCCACCTAGAACAGCCCCTCCCTTCCCTGCCCTTTTGCGTCTTTTAATCCCCTTAGCTTTATTTTTTTCAAAGAACTTTAACACCATCTGGAAATACATTGTCTACTTGGTGGCTGGATTGGAAGCTAGAGAGCTCCTCTCTCTCGCTCACTGCCCACTGCTTGGCGTGGAGCAGCGCTGGGTAAAGTATCCGTTGTCAGAGTCAGTGAATGAAGGACTTAAGAGCCAAGGTTGGGCCCGTAAGAGGACAAAATAACGCTTTATTTTCGAGAGAAGAGCAAACACATGTTTTCCTCCCTTCTCCTGGGGTGGGGTAGTGCTCCCTTGGAATCACTTTCTTTTGGGATTTCTGCTTTTCACAATGTTTTTCATCCCTTTATTCTCTTTGTAGGTCACCAGAGTCTCTAAAAACTCCATTGCTGTTTTGTTGTTGTTCAGGAATGCCCCTTTCCTCCTCCCGTAGCCTTATCGTGGGCCTCACTCTCCTGACAGACACGAGCATTTCTCCCAGTAATCACCAGTCGTTAATGCTAGGAGGCACTGTGAGTAGAGTTAAGAACCTGGGATTTGGAACCAGAAAGATCTGGATAATTAGCTCTGTGATCTTGAGCAATTTGCTAGAATTCTCTAAATCTCTGTTCCTTGTTTGTAAAAGGGAAGCGGTAATGGTTACCTATCACACAGGGTCGGTGGGGGGGGCTAGATGAGAGATGCATGGACACCGGGCTCGGAGCCTGGCACACGCGTGCTCGGTGTTGGCTGCTTGTTTCAACGCTGATATGCGCGGCTGGGGTCTCCCTCTCCGCGGCTGGCAGGGATTCCCGGTCCATTGATTTGGGAATGTCCAGGGAGAGGGGAAAACCGTCAAACCTTCGATGTAAGAATGTGCAGACCTGTGGAAAAACCCTCACGAGCGTTGATGTGAGCCGATGTAAGGAAGAGTACGGGAGGTGGGAGGAGGCAGCGCGGGGTTGGACTTCAGGGCAGTGAACAGGATTGTGTGACCGCTGGAGGGTGGTCATTTCTCAGGTATGTTACTTAGATGCTTGAGAGCAGTGGTCAGGGCTTGCCCCAGGCAAAGCCAGACGTTTTACTTAAAAAGTTTTATGTCTGGAATGTGACTACCACCATGACCTGTCAGGAATTTATGATGAGATCACCCTGTGAGGTTACTTTGGGGAGAACCTTTTTCATCCACAAAATCTCAGATTAGCGTAAGTAAGTGGAGACTAAAATTGTCACTTAGAATCCATCAGAACTGGAATGGAGTTTAAAAATGCACAACTCTAAGTAAATACCCATATGGAAGAAGTAATATTTACAAAAGTTTTTGAAAGGAAATGTCGTCCACTTGTTTCTCTGGCCATGCTTAGTTTGGCCCTTGGCTTCAGGTGGGGCACCTGGAAGTTGTTTACCCCGGCCACCTCTCTCAGCCCCTCCAGAACTGTCTCACTGAGCTGCAGCGTCCTGCCTTTTGTCTTCAGCTGTGTGTAACTTGATACTGCATTTCTCTGTTGAAAACTTAAGCTGCAACTTAATATCCTCTTTAAAAAGTTAATTGGAGAAATTTCTTTCAGAATCAAGTTCCAGGAAAAGCTTTGCCTCTTCAGAGGAACTGGACAATTGGAAATTTGTAACTGATCATGTTTCTCTTTTTGCTTTGGCTGCCAGGAAGCACAAAGCCAAATTTGTGGCTTGAATGTAGTCACTGTGGGGCCCTGCATCCTAACTTTTTCTGATGTTATCCTTGTAATTTTTATTTTCTCTTAATTTCAAGTTAGTGATTTATAACTTTCTCTTAATTAAATACATGCTGGATTGGTTATTAAAATGTATTTTAAGTGTTACATTTTAGAGATACACATATTGAGGCTCAAACAGGCAAAAAAAAAAAAAGGACTTAAGACAGAACTAATTAGGGCAAAGCACAGACTATAATCCATACCTTTGGTTCCTTAGGCCCAGGGCTGTTTCCACTCCTGTGCATTCTGGGAGAATACCAACTCCTGACCAAAACCCTAAATAATCCATAATGTCTCAATACTGGGCAGAACCTACCCCTTCTCTGTGATGGGCCAGAGGAGCGTTCTGTCAGTGAGGTGCTCCTTGCCACCCCCATTCCTGTTTCCTGATTGAGTCAGCAATGCTGTGCTCTCCTGTCTCCTGAACTACAGGGCCGCCAGCCCTTCCCTGTGGGCTGGAGAATGTGGTGTGTCCAGACTTTGTGGCTCTGATGTGAAACTAGATTGCCAGCTCAGAGTGAGAATACTCTTTGGTATCTGGAGTTCTACCGTCTAGAAAGGAAGGAAGGAAGGCTTGATACTCAGAGGGCAGATGGGTGCCACTGAGGCTCCGACAAGGTCTTCTGGGTGTGAACAGTGGCCGAGTTTGGTTGGCCTGAAGGAAGAGGCTATACTTTATCTGATAGGAAATTTGTTTATAGGAAATACTGATTTTGTTTTGTTTTCCCATGGTGCTCTGGTTGGGAGCACCTGGGGCAAGAGAGCATAGGCTTGGAACACATCCTGCCTGAGTCAGGAGAATTTTGATTTCTGTTGTGAGTGAGAGAAGAGGAACCTCTGGCCTGGGGCTGACACTCGGCCTTGGAGTTTGTTTTATTTTTCTGGGTGATAATTATTCAGCGGATAATAAGACCTTTGGGAGATAAGGCATGGCCCCTGTCCCCAAGAGCAGTTAAGGCCCGTGTATTTCTTAACGCCCAGAATACAAGGCAGAGTTTAACGTCATCCCATGCCTTCAGCAGGAAGGGCAGGCGTTTTGAAGATGGGGCCGTGGAGAATGAAGAGGACTTGAACACGCAGCCGCTCTCCAAGGGGGCAGGGTGTGCAAAGGCAGCAGAGGTGCGAACATAAGAGGCAATGTGTCAGGAATGTTCAGGAGGCACGTGGGCGGCAGAGAGAGAATATGGGGTATTGTACAGAACTCCTAGGCCTACCGAAGGTACACACGGTCAGAGTTCAGGATGGGCAATCTCTGACCAACACAGACATTTAATAATCAAAAGAAATATTTCCCAGGTTTTCTTCTAATGCAGCCCATCCCACATGTGTCTGGGGTCTGGAGGTCACTGAAATAAGGTGGTTGGTCTCCCTGGCAGAAACCAGCCACCCAGTATCCTTGACCTTGGGCCTCCTTTCCCTCCCTCTTGACCCATTTACTTTTCTTCTGTTTGTGTGACTCCTGCGTGTGTCACCCCTTGGATTCCCCTTCCCTTTAGCTTCACCTCTCCGGCCCCTGTCTTCTGGGGATGCCTCCCTAAATCGACCCACTGCCAGATGTACTATAACGGAGAAATGGATTCCGTTTCAGTCGTTGTCGTATTAATGGTATAAAGACATATTCTGTGAACATAAATAGGGGGTTTGGTTAGTTTAGCTTATGTGATTCTTAATTTGTTTCCTTTTGGGTCTGAGGGAAAACAGTATCCCCACATAGGACTGTAGCCTTACAGCCAAAGACCCCTTGGCAGGGGGACACCAAACACCAGCCTTTCCTCTTGCCTTGTCTGTGGATCCGCCTTCCGGTCAGGTGGTTCCCTCCCCTCTCTTGTTTTCTCAGGTTTCTGCAATGAAAAGTTGTAGCACCAGCCAGTCCTGAGGGTCTGAAGATTTTGTTGTTGTTATTGCTTAAAAGATTTTTTTTTATTTTCAGAGAGGGGAAGGGAGGAGAAAGAGAGGGCAAGAAACATCAGTAGGCTGGTTGCCTCTCACACGCCCCCAGCCAGGAGCATGGCCTGCATGTGCTCTGACTGGAAATGGACCCAAGGACCTTCAGTGCACAGGCCGGTGCTCAGTTCACTGAGCCGCACCAGCCAGGGTGGAAGATGTTTTAAGAGAACCTAATGCCTTTGATCTGACTTGGACTCTTCTGGGAGACGTTCTGCTTATTGCTCTAGAGGGCTCAAGGACCTGCCTCTGGCTTGTCTCAGTTGAAGGATCCCTGGGTGTTTGGAAGGTGGGGTCCCGGGATTCAAATGTTGATTCTGAAATAGGTCATGACAATAGTGCCTGCCTCCCTGGGGGGTGGTAAGGATTAACTGAGATAATGCCTATCTAGTACCTGCCCCTCCTGGGCCCATGATAGGAAAGCAATGAATTGTGGAGTCCTGGAGGCTTCCTGACTGTTGCTGCAAGGCCTCAGGTGACTCCTGCCTGCCTCCTCCCCTCATTTCCAAGCCTTTTGACGAAGACTTTTTTGAGCTCTTCCTGCCGGCCAGACTTTGGGCTAGGTCTGGGTGATGATTAACCAGTGCTGGTCTCTGGCCAGGCCTGGCTCAGTCTAGTGGGAAGACTGACCCATAAAGAACCAGCTTTGTGGGGTTTCTCAAACTGTATGAAAAGCTGCCCTGGGTGTTGTGCATAGCTCCGCTGGCTGTGCCAGGCTGGAAGGGAAAGGGGGCTGTAATCCTTCTTAAAATCTGTCTGCCATTCCCAGAACAGAAGAAACCCAGAAATTTGCTCTAGATGCGTCTCTGACCCTCCTCTGCTTCCTCTCATTCAAGAAATGGCAACACTAGATGACACTTTCAGAATTCTTAGGACGAAATACCTCCTTCCTTGTCCTGGCGAAGGCTGGGGCTTCAGGCATACCAGCGTTCTTTTGGGAAAGGGCCCCTGCCTTTCTTTCTCTTGAGTTGTGAGTTTAATTTCCAAATTCCAGTTGCGGAAAGGCAGGGAGCCCAGCCACAGAGTCTAGAGCTCTGGATTTATTTGAAAGCCGAAGGCATGCTGACAGCTGAACAATGACCTTGTATTGGCAGATTTGGGATGCATGGTTTGTAGCTAATTGGGGCCCCAGCTGTGCCCTGGGGGAGCAGCAGTTAGACAGAAATCAAGGTCACATAGTGCCCAGAGTCCAAAGGACATTCATTTATTTAGTAAATAATACATGAGTGTGTGAGACACAGATGACAATCAAATAATTGTGCCTGAGAAGCGCACAGGCACGTGGGTGGGGAGCCTGCCTCCGCGTGGGGTGGAGGAGGCTAAAGGGGGAGAGGGTCCCCGTGGAAGTAACTTCTCAAGATTGGCCATGTCTCTTACCTTGTTTTCCAAGATCTCGGCAGGTCTTCTAAATGGCTGTTTTACCTTATAGTTCAACAGTAGCTGTGTCTGGGGTCAGAGGAATGGGTCTGATCCCTGTCTGGGTCCCCAGGTCACAGGAAGAGGCATTCCTTCTGTTTTGGCCCCCGGATCCCCATCTCTGATCACGGCCAGGCACAGAACACAGGACCAAGGCTGAGGGCGGCCGTCTCTGGGGCCTGGAAGAAAAGGGCCGATCTGGTCTCTCTTGCAGGTGGAGTAGAAGCGGCTTCAGGGCCCCCTTTGCTTCTTGGCCTGAACCAAGCCTGACCCTTCCTCCTTCTCTGACTCAGTTGTTGAGCACAGCAGCTCGGCCTGCCCAGGGGGTTTGTGGGGACCACCGGGGAGGAAGGACGTTCCTGGGTTGGCAGCCTGAGGGTTTCTCTAAGGGTCCAAAAGTCAGTGCCAGCCTAGGGAGACACTGTGAAGGGCCTGGGGAGGCTGAAAGGGGAGAGTTCCTGCTGTCACACAACAGCCAGGTCAAGCCATCGGAGGTTCCTGTGTGTGGCTTTTCAGAGGTGTGGCTCCACAGCCCTGAGGTTTAGACACCTTCCGTTAGTCTGAGTGAGCAGATGTCAGAGTTTGTTGCCTTTTTAACTTCATGGAGCATGAATGGTGTGTGAATCCCATGTCATGTCCAGAGTTCAGTGTTTTAAATGTCCTGGGTAGTGGCAAAGTAAGTAAGGAGATTTTAAAAATACCAGCCCTAACCCTCTCCAGGTAGCTCAGTTGGTGAGAATGTTGTCCCAATATGCCAAGGTTGTGGGTTCGATCTCCAGTCAGGGTACACACAAGAATCCACCAATGAATGCACCAGTAAATGGAACTACACATCAATGTTTCTCTCTCTCCAATCAATCAATAAAAAACACATCAGCATGATAGGGCCATGTGGTTTCATGACAGTCATTCATTTCACTCAGTTAACACTTACCAAGACTCTCCAGTGTTCTGAACGTCAGGAGTCCTGGGGAAACCGTGGAAGGGTGATAAAGACTACACTTGTGACTTCAGTAAGTTCCCCGTCTGGTGGGGAGACTGGCACGTGAACAGTGGGATAAAAGTCCATTCCCTCTTTGCATGCTGGAGAAGGAAAGCCACCAGCTCTGCTTGGGGTCTTGGCAGAGCTGGGGTGAGGGGTGAGCAGGCATTTGCTATCGGGGAAGATTGAGTAAGGCATCGCAGAAAGGCTGCAACCCCTGAGAAGAGGCAGGGAGCGCGCTCGGCCTGCTGGGAGGACAGGTTTGGAGTGAGGTGGGAAGGTGGTGAGAAGATAAGCCACCAGGTCCTTGGTGCCACCTGAGGTGTTGGGCCTGGTCCTGTAGGCTGCTAGGAAACCACCGTGGAGGTTTTGAAACTTGAGAGAGATGTGATCAGATTGCGTTGTATAAATAGAATTCTAGAATGGGCTAGAGAGGTACGCGCTGAGTCAGGGAGTCCAGCTCGGAAGCAGTCGCAGTAGTTGAGGGTGGGAGAGGATAGGGCTCGCACAGTGCTGCTGGCGGTGACCGGGAGGGTGGCGGCGGGAGGGTGATTTCAGAGGAGGACTCACCGTCTCGGGGACAGGTGAAGTATGACCAAGAAGGAAGAGACAACACAAGGTGTTTTCTGCTTGGGCAACTGGGCCTGCAGGCGGAAGGCATAGAATTGGGATGAAAGTGATGGGGGTCGGGGAGGAGAAAGATGGTTTTAGCTTTGGGTGAGTTTCAGTGAAGTGCCACCCTGGGAGCCAGATAGGGGCGTCCTTTCAGAAGGGACCCGGGCTTCAGGAGCGGGAGACAGAGGTTTGGAGACCGGAGGGTGAGGCTCACAGAGTGAGTGCCCGTCCCCAAGGAGGGGGAGGAGGATGGGAGAAGAGCAGCCGGGCAGACCGAGGCTCAGGCAGGGCCATGGGAGAAGTGGGGAAGGGAGAGTTTTAGGGAAAAGCAGCCCCTGAGAGAGCTGAGTGCAGCACCAGGGCCAAACTGTGTTAGCATTCGACAGTATTCATTAGTGTTTGGATGTGGCAGGTTGCAGGCTGCCCCTATTTTTGTTACTCAAAAGCCTGGTTATGATAAATGATGTTCATGGAGCGTCGCCAGAAGGCTCTGTAGCTCTTCCATTCCTCCAGAGAGTTTGCATCCCTGGGCCCAGCCAGACCATCGGAGAGCTGTGTTCTGGGGCTGCCCCGATTTGACCTGGCATGGAATCCTTTTCACTGTTTTGTCCTTTGGTGTTCATTACGCTGTCTGTTTTCCTGGAGGGACAGTCTTATTCGAGGGTTACATTGAAGGAACTTTTGGGATGGGCTGGGGAATCTCATCCACTGGGTTACTCATTGTCTCCTACCCGTACGAGAATGTCTCTCAGAAAATCTGGACATTCAAGGTTCTTTTATTTTCTAGGAAATACAAACCATGTAACTGTTCTTTTCCTTTTTTGCCTTGGTTACTAGGGAGCTCAAAGCCAGATTTGCAATTGAAATTCAGTAAGTGTTTAGCAATTTAACAGCGTGCATTTCTATGTCCTAACTCCTCTTTTTTCTTTTATTCCTCCTATCCTAATTTCTTAAACTCTTTTAATAGGATTGTATTGTTAATATTTCTGTGAGCCACTTTAAAGCCTTTTTGGAGCTGGGAGTTGTATAAGAAAAAGAAGGAAGCCTTCAGACATAGTCTGGGCTTTTTACATTATTTTTTATTGAAATTATAGAAACAACCCAAAGAGATATGTGATCTCTTCATAACCAGCTAGCAACAACTATTTCTATCTAATATCTAGTAAATTACATGCAAGTTTCAGGATTTTCAAAGGGAACTGCCTTTTCTCTCCGCAGATGTTCAAACAGATGCAAACCTCACGTGGGGGCCTCCCCGGGCAAAGTGCTGCACTCAGGGCCATGTGGTAAATACATGGCTGTAGTAACAGATGTTGCAAAGACACAGTCCAGCAGCCATCTCTGACTGGACGCTGGGAGACTGGCGCGTTTTGTGACTTTGCTGAAACCAAGGTCGGAACAGAACGGTGGATGGACGCTCTCCTCGGGGAGCAGGATTCAGCTGGTGGAGACATTATTACAACATGGAATCAGGACTTTGAAAGCTGAAAGAATCCTAAAGATCATGTAGGATTATCATCTGACAGATAATACCCCTGAAACCAAGACTAGGCCCTGTGTCCAGGATAGCGATGAATGGTCGGTTTTGTTTATGAAAGAGAGTGGTTTCTCGAATATCCAAGCTGGTTCTGATTATCAGCTGGGTGGATTTGAAGCACCGCCTGCGTCCAGTGCTATAAAGTGGGTAATTGTGAAACACGATGACATTGACTTTCCCACATGCCTTGCACATCAGCTTTAATAGGCAGTTTTAATAGGAGCATTTCAGTCAAGTTCTCACTGGTACTGATAGTTCCATCCTGGGATTAGTAGAGTCACGGCAGACTCCGCCGTGCAGAGTCACTTCTTTCCTCCACGTGAAGTGATGGAGTGGTCTTTTTGGAGTGACATAGCAATAGTATCAGATCCCCAGCTAAGCCACAAAAACCTACTTAAACCCCAGTGCACCTTTAAGTGGATTAATTTAGGTCCTAACCCTGTAACCACCATGAGTCAGCCTCAGAGACAGGAACACTGCTCTGTTTGGGTTTTGTGAGTAAACAGCTCCTGTGCTTTTTCATGCTTGCCAGTAAGGATGATCACGGCCAATCAAGGTTATTGAGCACTAACCATGTGCCAGGTGCTATGCAGAACGCTTCACTTGGATTGTGTCACTTGAGTCTTTTGTCTTCTCCGTGAGGCAGGCTCTGTTGTTACTCCCTGTTAGGCAGCTTGCCTGATGGTGGTGCAGCCAGTGAGGAGAACCAGGACTGAACCCCAGTCCATCAGCGGTAGATCCTGGCCCCACCCGTGCACTGGACCGCCACCCACTCCTCCTGTTGGGCAGCCCTGGGAGCCTGGGTCTCAGGGTTCTGGTGAGACGAGGAGTGGGCACAGAGGTCAGTTCTCCTGGCTAAAGGCCCCCATAGCCACTCTGCCTCCTGTTCCGGAAGTAGCTCGTCTGTTCCCTTTCCGCCGCTGTCACCTGTTTCTTGCTCCTAGTCAGGGCTTCTCTCCTCCCTCACTGATGGTGGGGCAGGACAGGGCCACTCAGTCGTGAGCCTGCTCCCCTCAACGCCCTCTTCAGGCTTTCTGAGGGTTCCCCCAGTAAGTAAGAGATGGAAAAGTGGGGAAATGGTTAAACTCTAATCCAACAGCCAGCCAGCCCTCTGTCTGTCTGTCTGTCTGTCTGCCTATCTTAGACTGTGCTAATGCAAAGCATGGGCATGGATGCCAATGGCAGATCTTTATAAGACTTAAAAACTCATCTATAACCCGGAAGAACCATAGTTCTTGGTATCTCAGCACAGGATCTGAGTGAGGAATCTGGGGGAAGAATAGGGTTTTATGGAGCCTGGGGACCCAGAGTAACCTTGTCTTTTATTCTGTTACATGGGGGAGGGGAAGGGAGGGGCCTCGGTCATGTCTGCCACCCACATGGTGGGTGGACTGGTCTCGTCAGCAGCCCACTGCGAAGCAGAGGGAGTTCGGGTCAGTGACGGCCTCTACCCTGTGCCCTGTGCTGCTGAGTTCAAGGGCTGCAGAGACGACTAAAAGGTGTTCCCTGCCCTTGGAGCTTACTCTAGTGGAGGAGAGAGAGGCGGGAGAGGATCACTTCAGTTTCAGGAGGGTGAGTGTCAGAGAGGTGGACACAGAGGAGTGGCCCGTGAGCCCAGTGATGAGGTGACATTGGGCTCAGTCTTAATGGATCAGTAAGGGCCTGGTGAACAGTGGTGGGAAGGGTGTGTCAGGCTGAGGGAATGGCGTTAACAAAACTTGCAAGGGCGAAATGCAAGGGTGGCGTATGAGGAGGGACTACAGAATTTGGTTGCCAACACTTTGGAGAGTTCCTGACAACGGGGTTAACCCTTAAATGTCTGTTCAGTAAGTGAGCATGGGTTAGGAGGTGGTAGAGGTGAGTCTGAAGTCATTTATAGTTGTCAGTGGTAGGCGGCTGTCGGCGGTAATACACACTTAGAATGTATCATATACTTAACTACATGCCAGGCGGACATGCTGAGTACTTTATGTGTATTTAACTTAGTTGATCTTCACAGAAGTCGCATGAGGAAGATAGTCTTCTTTCTTGATGAGGAAAGCGAGGTCCAGAGAGGTTAAGTAACTTGTTCAAGGTCACATGGCTGGTAAATGGTAGAGCTGGAATCGGAAATACCCAAGTCTGGTTCTGGAACCTATCTTGTCTATGCCCTGTATGGCCTTTCAAAGGCCACGAGAGGGACGACTGGTCAAATCTGTTTTTTAACTAGACAGTGCTGGCTGACGTGTGGAGGGTGGACGTAAGGGGACAGGAGGCTTAAGGGCCTGCCTGGACTGCGCACCAGCCCCGCATAAGTGCACTTAACACCATCTCATTTAGTCCCCACCGCCCTGTGTCAGCGGTCTGGTTAGAGATCAGGAAGCTGAGGGTCCGAGTGGTTGAATGACTTGCCGGAACCCACTCAGCTGGAAAGGGGAAGAACTGGTTTGTGATTCCAGAGCTCTCTTCTTTTCCAGGTAGTCTTTGCCTCCCTGCTACCAAAGCACCCCCAGAAACGACAGCGCGCCTGGGGACCACCGGTCCCTGCCTGCCGGCCTGCGGCCTGCCCATCGGAGGTGTTGCCCCCGCAGTGGGCTCCGCCTTCTCGGTTCTGCGGCTGCGTGTGTGTCCGTACAGCCTCGCTTCTCCCCGTCACTCACCGAGTTCCTCAGTGACTTCTCTGAAGAATTCCTCCCTCCCGCCCCTCTACCCCGGGGACACGCAGGAGGCTCTGTGTGGAGTCCGAGCTGCGGTGGTGGCTCCTTGGGGAGCAGGCCTGTCTGTCGGGTGGGCCAGTGGTTCTGGTGCGTGCTCCCTATGCACTTGGCTCTCAGAGTGGTGTATCTAAGGTCTTTGTTTTTAATCATAATAGTTCACACATTTTCTTTCAGTGCTGATCAGCAGGAGTCAGTTGGGGGTGGTAGCAAATCTTCCTTTAATTTCCACTGTGATGGATTATCGCTTTGCTTAAAATGGTGTTTAATCTGTACATGTGCCCTGAGGCTTTTAAATATTGAGCTCATTTGATTGTTATTGGGAATCAATTTGGATTCCACAGTATGTGCAATGACTCGGACTTGTGAAGCACGGTGGAGCCGGCAGCCCCATTAATTTAAAACCAGGTGCCAAGTTTTAAAAATTAAAATGTGAGTCCTGTAGCCCATACCCTTAACTTTTCCCTTTTAAAAAAACCTCACCTATTTTATCTTCCTTCCTACAAACTGACTCAAAGAAGCAGCTTTAAAAATTTTCCCCCAAGAGGGAAAAAGACGGTAATGGGATTATTTTCTCATTCCTAGCTGTTGTTGTTTCTCTGTCACTCAGCCTACTCCTCTTCCTTCTCAAGTTTGAGGATTCTTTTTTTCTTGATCCTGCTTCACCTTGCTTTTCTCTCTTACCCCTTCATTTCTTCTAGTTTGCCCCGTACCAGTTGAACAAAATTCATATTTCAGCAAGATACTGTCTTTTCTTCTTGGAAGGAGTCAGCTTTTTTTATTATTATTATTTTTTAGAGAGAGAGGAAGGGGGTGAGAGAGAGAAATATTGATTTGTTGTTCCACTTATTCAAGCATTCATTCTTGTATGTGCCCTCACTGGGGATCGAACCCACACCTTGGCATATGGGGATGACGCTCTCACCCACTGAACTACCCAGCCAGGGCAGGAGTCAGCTTTTGGATGGCTGTGCATTCCTCTGGAAGAGCGAGAAGGCAGTGACTGTGGAGCAGCAAACACTAATGCCTACTGCCTAGGCTCCCCAGGGCTTTTTCTAGCACCAGGCAGCCTGAGATACTGCTGACATGGTTGCTTTTTCTCTCTTCTTCTTAAGTTCAGAGCTGTGGTGTGCAGTGAATGTGTGTGTGGGGGCATGTGTTTGTATGGGACATACATTTAATACAGACTATATAAATGCTTATTGCTCATGATGTAGCTTTGAATACGTTTCAGGACTCAGATTTGAAGTGGAGCAAAACTAGAAACCCCTGCCTACGACCCTGTTTTGGGAGTTTCCTACAGAAAAGAAGTGAGAGAAGAAATAATCCTACTCTGGGGAAATGCATAATTTAGAGGCCAGCTGCGTGTATAAGAAAACAGACTCTGTGGCTGCTTTATAAGCTCAGACTGACAGCCAGGGCTCCTTGCTTCCTTCCCGTCCCTCCGTGTTTGTCTGAGGGCGAAGAGGCCAGCACTGCTGCTGCGCCTCGCTGGGCAGCCGAGGCCACGGGCTTCAGACACGCTGGCCGTGGACAGACCTCCTGCTCGCTTCCCCTGCCTGTCTCTTCTCTTCCTTACCTTGCCCTACTGCCCCTTCCTCTCCTGGAAATACTGTCCTTCCTGAGAAAGCGGAATAGGAGTATTGGAAAGTTCGAGCGTATTTCAGCAAACTGAGTACCCCGAGTTGGGTCCTTGGCTCTTTCTACCACCTGTAATACATCAACACTGAATAGCGTCGGTCTGCCACGGGCTGGGGTTTTACCGACCCCCAGAATGTGCCCAGGGGGAGACGAAGGGGCTCGGGATCCAAGGGCCACGTGTCCTCCTGCCTCATCTCCGGCTGTGTCCAGGCCTAGCGCTGGGTAAATCAGTTCTCACCTCCATGTTCTTCAAGTGTTTCTATAAAATTCAGTGTAACCCGATTTCACACCTTTAAAAATAAACTGTGCAGGGAAGACGTGATGCCTGGGCCCCTGTAGGTCTGAATTCCTTCAGCAGGTGGACATCTCACGAGTGGGGAGCCCACTTGGCTCAGGGTTGCCCGAGGGACACGCAGGAAAAGGGGTAGTGACCACTGCTGTCCTTTAGCCTTGTGCTGGCGAGTGATGCTGACCACTCGGAGGGAGAGTTGCAGGGCTGTAGTGGCCTTCGGTGACTGCTGTGGGGGAAGGGTGTCGCCAGGAGGTGACTCTCTTTGGGAACATTGAGTCCAGGGAGGTTTAGGGGGAAAGGAGAACTAGGATTTGCGAACTTTCTCTAGACATCCAGATGGATCCCAGATGTGATCCAGCAAGGGTGATTGGTTCTGTTTGTCTTCCTTCCCGGTCTCTCTAAATAATTTTATCTTCAAAGCATGACACAGGTGCTAATTAACACTCTGGCTCTCCTTGGAGGGAGGCAAGTGGGAACGCCCCCCCAGTCACAAGGCTCAGGGAATAGGCAGGTAGCGAGCCTGGGAAGGCAGCGTGAGGCTTAGGCTGTGGGGCCCTCAGACTTCACTTGGACATGCCCTCGGAGCCCCCTCACGGTCTCAGTGCCCTTGGTCCCCCACAGAATGGAAGAGCTGAGGTTCTGGAAGACAGTGTTCGGTGCTGTGGGATGAGTAATGGGAGGTTTGAGGGTTGGGGAAGAGTTCTGGTAAAATTCACTGTCATGAATTTTAGGTGCTGAGATCTGACTATTTCATTGGTTTCATTTATTCACTTGAGTTAAAAAAAAAAGTACCAAGCACCTACTTTTGGGCAAGCTATGGCAAAGGGAGTTGCCACTCTCCAAACGGCTGGCCACGAGGGGCCCTGCTGGCTGGGAGCCTGACCCTTTGCGTCCCAGCACAGCCCACGGCAGAGGGTGGCTCGGGTTTGCTGTCTCCACAGGTGCAGGTGCCAGGTGTGGGAGGGTTGCTGGCCTCTGGAAACGGACGAGAAATCCGTGTGACTCGACGCAGCGACTCTCGAGAGGCTGAGTTTCTCCCTTCACTCTCGCTGTCCATCTGAGTTGGCTCAGGAGAGGGGGCCGTTGGAGGCCTGTACCGGGGGCTGTAGGTAGCATGTCCTCAAGCCTGGCCTTTTCCAGGGTTCCCTCGAATGGTGGCCGTGCCAGTCTGCTGGTGTTGGTGCGGGGTGCCCAGGGACTGCCGAGAGCGCCGAACTCCAGAAGAGCAGCAATTCTGGGATCTGGGATCGCCAATGGTTTCTTTTTCCTTCACCAGGCATCTTGACACCGTGCAAGAAACAGAGGGTGGTTATTTGTCCTGTAAATGTCACCCTCCTAGTAGCCGTTGGCCTCTACTTGCTTTGCAGGAAGCCCAGCTCCGTCGGCTGATGCTGTTCCCCTTCTCTTGGCTCTGCAGGCTGCTGAGAGCCGGCCCCAGACCTCTGCTGGAGGGCCCTTCCTCTGAAGACATCACCAGTGTGTGGAGCCTGCCCCACACCCACCCCCTGCCAAACCACGGCCTTTACCTGTGTCTTCCGGTGTTTCCCCTGCGACCCATCCTGTGGGAGTGCCTCGTGGGCCACCCCAGAGTTCGCCCCACGCTCCACGGCACCAATGGTGAAGATGACAAGGTCCAAGACTTTCCAGGCGTATCTGCCCTCCTGCCACCGGACCTACAGCTGCATTCACTGCAGGGCCCACTTGGCCAATCATGACGAACTCATTTCCAAGGTACACGTTCCCTGTGGGCCTTTCTCATCTTCCCTGGGCTGGGGGTGGGGGACTTCCTGTCCCTGAGGTTGCAGAGGTTTACAAGCTCCCCCAAAGAGCCTGGGAGATTTGTACTCTGCCTTCTGTGTAGGGAGTGCTGGCCCACAGGGCTGTGTCGTGTGACTGAGAAAGAACTGAGTTTTGTTATTTTGGAAATTAGGTGTCGTCTCTGTGGGTGGCTGGCAGGCCGGCCAGAGGGGAGGGGCCGAGGTTGGCAGATGAGCACCGTCCAGAGTGCTGCTGCCCTGGACGGAGAGCGTGAAAAACGGGGATGGGGCCGGGGTATCTGGTCGCAGGGCTCTTTAGCTGAGATGGGAGGGGACGTTGTCCTCCACGCCCCAGGGAAGGTCCCGAGACTGTTGACTCGAGAGGACCAAGAGTGACTTGGTGAAGAGCCGACTCGCTGGCCTGTGGGGACATGGGGGGCACTTTACACGAGGTGACACGGCATGGTGTTTGCTCCCCATCAGAAGAAAAAACTGGAACCCTGTTCTCCTGAGGAGCTTTGGCAGCTGTTTTCTAAGGTGGGGGTGGGAGCAAGGGGTTATTGGTAAATAAATGAACCTGACGTCCCAGCTGCTCCATCCAGGAACTGGCTCCCTCAGGCAGTGTTCTCGGGGAGCTGCTTCCCTCCTGACCCCGAATCCCCAGGGGAGGAGAAACAGGTTTTACTAGGCTGCCGTGGAAAGAAGAAAGAGATCATGGGGGGCTTTTCCCTAAAAAACAAAAACCTCCTTCCTCAGAACCTGGACTGCATGCCATTGAAGTGGGGGGAAAGAAAAAAGAAACAAACAAATCTTTATGCAGACCCAGACTAAGTTTTAAAAAAAGAAAAAAAAAAGCTCCTAGAAAAGGTGGCCTCACCTTCCCTGCCTCTGGCGTGGTAGGCCCAGCCAGAAAGGGGTGAAGGGTCAACAGTTCCAGAACAGTCCTGTGCAGCCGGCTGATGTGGCAGGAAGGGAGGAAGGCTACCTGGACACCCACATCTGGGTGGGCGGGATTCTTAAACCGGGATTGAGGGCGGACTGCTCCTTCCAGGCCTCTTCCAGGGCCGGGGGTTACCATAGAGCTCACACCCTGGAGCCCTCGGAGCCCTGGCGCCTGGCCCACTTTCCCTTCTCTCTGCCAGTTACTCTCCTTGATGCTATTTATGCCCTGCCCAGCCCATTGCTTCCCTCTCTGTCACCTAACCCATCTTGTCTCGGATTCCTTGGGTCTTTGGGGAACCCCTTGAGTCTGGGAGTTTGGCTGTGGGGAGGCCGTGTCAGTGAGGGGAGACAGGAATCAGTCCTCTTGCTTTGGAACAGTGCCTGCAAGCTTGGGAAATGTGAGTTGTCCTTTTTCTGAAAACCTCCAGAGAAAGTGGAAGCCAGGACATTTTTTTAATGCCAAGAAGAAGTGCTCTGTAGCATAAGAAGTTGAGGTACCCGTAAAATTTTAATGCGTTCTCTGTACTAAAAACTGCTCCCTGCACACTTTTAACTGTTGTCTCAGCCCTCGTAAGAAGCCTTTAAGGTAGGTAATATCAGTCATGTTTTATGTGGATGGAGAAGCTGAGACTTACAAATGTTGTCCAAGAATTCAAACTGGAGGCTCAGAGAAGAGAGAGCAGCTCCTATTGAACGTCTTCAAGGATTTCTGGAAGAGGCGGGTCGTGCAAGGTGGGCCAGAGTGCATCCGTGGAAATGGTAACAGCCTTCGGAGTTACGTCTTATCTCTGGCCCGGTGTGCAGGGTTTTGGGTAATCTGGCAGAGCCTGCCTTTTGACTTAGGTCTCCTGCCAGTTCCT
This sequence comes from Tonatia bakeri, assembly GCA_004024845.1. Classification (NCBI taxonomy): domain Eukaryota; kingdom Metazoa; phylum Chordata; class Mammalia; order Chiroptera; family Phyllostomidae; genus Tonatia; species Tonatia bakeri. The sequence goes on along the minus strand of PVIA01003543.1, from coordinate 125,010 downwards.
TGCTTTATGTTCCAACCACTTGGAACTGAGTATACAGATAGGGGATTTCAGGCCGCTGTGCCTCGGCCAAGAGCGGCCCTTTTTCTTCACCTTCCTGTCTCCCAGGAACTCCACACAGCCGTTCCCACCTGGGGCTATTTTCTACTACCTTTGTGTCTCTGGGATCCAGAGATAAAAAGAACCCTGGCAAGAGCTCAGTAAATAATCAAATAAATGCACGGATAGTGCTTGAGCTTTGGGAGAAGACAGGTGACAAGCAAAAGAGACCTTGTTGGCCTCGTGTCCTTTTTCGTGCCCCTCTCGGGGCAGAAAGGCTCATTCATAAATCCAGGCCAGAGTCAGCAGAGGCTTCAGTTTCATTGGCTACAACCGGTGCACAGATGGGGTACGTTAGAGCTTGATGATTTAAAGAGTTGGGTTAACTGCCTGGCTGTGGGGAAGGACCGAGGGAGCTGCGGCTGGCATTGCACAAAGATCCCTTTATTCCACTGCCCAGCCGCCTCGGCGGTAAGTAATCCATAGATTCGTATGCAGGTCCGATTAACGGGAAGATCGTTGCCCCAGCCCCCTCCCTGGAAAATGGGCCTTTCTTTTCATTTTGGTTCTCTCTTCCATTTCAGAATGTTCAGGGGGAGAATGTTTCTCCTGTTTTCTCCTCTTGACATGGTCTCCTGTGTGGTTTCAGAATCCGCCCAGTGGGAGTTCGGGGCTGGGAAGCAGATAATGGAGCAGCAGTGTAATTAAATGATACGTGGTGCTTGTAATGGAGCCTTCCATCTGGAAGCTTGACATTCCATTGTTTGGTCTAAAAAAAAAAAAGAAAGAAAAAGTGAGTCCACCTTTATTCTGGAGAAGGCAACACAAAGGTCCAGAGAACCGAAGCTCTGAGTGTGGAGCCAGCAGAGAACTGGGAGCGGAATCAGGACTTGGGGCTTCCTTCCTGTTCCCTGTCAGTGTGGCAAAGCCCCTGTGGGAATGTGTCGCTGTCAAGTTTTAAACAGTTAGGGCCTATATTGAACTGCGGTGTAAAGAGACCAGTGTGCTCAGTTGGTTGAGCGTCATCTACAAAGCGAAAAGTCACCAGTTCGATTCCTGGTCGGGGCACAGGCCTGGGTTGCGGATTTGGTCCCTGGTCGAGGCGTGTCCACAAGGCAACTGATCAGTTTCTCTCCCTCTGTCCCTCCCTCCCTCTCTCTCTCTAAAAATAAATAAAGAAAATCTTAAAAAAAAAAAAAAGAATCCTGCACCAGCGGTTCTACCGTCCCAGCTTGCTCTAGGTCTCCAGAGGCCTGCTTGCCTGGAATTAACTGTCCAGCCTCTGATTCTCAGTTTCTCACTAACAAAGTGAGAGGTACTTGCTGCGTCTGATGCCTAGGCGCTAGCACTGTGTGCCGTTGCCAGAACAGCCCTATGTGGTAGGTGCACCTTCTTTGAGGCTGGGTGGGGGGAGCAGGGTTACCTCATTGGGTGGTTATGAGGCCAGATGAGATCACAGATGTGTGGGTGGTTTGCAAATCAAAGAAAGCTGTATGCAAGTATAAAGTAGTTCCTCTGCTTTTCTTGGACTTGCTGTCAAAAAAGAAAAAGAAAAAAGGAAAGGCAAGAGGTGGGGTGGAGGGGATTATTCCTGTCTGACACCAGGCAAATTTAGATTAGCCAGGGTAGTTTCACTTTGGAACGTGGGGCGAGGGAGTTGGGTAGAGAGGAAGAGGAAACAGGAGAAATCCTCAGCACAGGTGCGCATGCTTGCAGAAAGGTGCCGGAGGCATTTGCTCTGTAGAACGGTGGGTGGGGAGGTGTGGAACTCTGAAACTCTGAATAGATAACAGCTATCCAGGGAATGTGCTGAGGGGCACCCTGCAGCTCCTTCCTGGGGGTGCTGCAGCCTGAGTGCTGGGGTGCCTGCGTGCAGAGGTGTTCTGAGTTGGCCTGAGGAACAGCTCACGCTGCTGTTCCTTACTGGGGCAAGCCCCAGAATGAAAATGGGCCTTGGTTATAAAATACTGATGGTGTCAACTGGAACAGTTAGTTGCCCTGAGTGAGAGCGATCTAAATGCTTTTTTTAAGAAGGTGATCAAAACTATGAACAATAAAATGACAACAAATTCACAACTACCAACAATTGAACCTAAAAAAACGAAAACAAACCATGCAAACAAGTAGAACAGGAACAGAATCACAGAAATGGAGATCATGCAGAGGGTTATTAGCAGGGAGGAGTGGGGGAAGAATGGGGAAGGGTACAGGGAAGAAGAAGCATAAACGGTAGGTACAAGATAGACAGCAGGGAGGTTAAGAATAGTATGGGAAATGGTGAAGCCAGAAAAGTTACATGTATGACCCATGGACGTGAACTGGGGGCAGGATGATGCTGGTGGGAGGACCGGTGCAGGGTGGAGGGGAATAGAGTGTAGAAAAAAATGGGACAACTGTAATAGCATAATCAATAAAATGTATTTAAAAAATAAATGCTCTTTTTAATGGGTACTGTTATGGAAAGCTGGATCTTAACAAAGCTTTTCCCTGAAAATTTTCTGTCTGTAGTCATTCCCTTCTCTCTCACCCACTACCCTTCTGTGGCATGGTGGAGTAGGCCTTTGGGAACAGCGAACAGGGGTAACCTGTCCCGATCCCAGTCTGGGGACGGGGCTTCATTTCAAGGCGCGGGTGCTTCAGGGAGGGTGCTGGGTCGGTGGAGGGAAGGTGTTGTAGAAGGCTCTGGAGTGGGGTCCAGTGAAAGGCACAGGGACAATCTTCTGCTCATCCTCCAAAACTGTTTTTTACTGTGTCAGATCTTCAGGTCAGTTATCTTCTGGTGTGACCAATGCAGGATTCCCAGAGGCGCAGGCCGTGGAGCGCAGCCCCCCTTCGTGAGGAAACAGGCCGAGGGCCACTCAGTGACCAGCTGAGGTCACCCAGCCTCGGAGCCAGGTGTGCCTGCCTGCACCCTGCAGCTGCGCTCTGTGAGAACAGCTCCGCCTCCACTTGCTTTCAAGAGCCGGGCCTCCCCACGAGGTTCCCGGCTTTTTGGAGGCAGGTTCTTCTTGTTCCCTGTGGAGTTCCACTGGGCTTACAGGTGATGGCATTTGGGTTTTCCCCGCCTGCCTAGACATGAGATGAAGCACTGCTGTCAACAGTCTGAGGAAGGTGGCAGGGAACTAGACATTCTGAAGCACTGTGGTGATCTAGTCGCTGCTGAGAGGCCCCCACCTCGGCCCCTGCGCACTCATGTTCATTGCCAGCAGTGCTCACACGGACTGGTAGCCCCTGCACGGTGGCTTAGAGGTGGTGGTTGCGGAGGGGGTGCCATTGTGGAAGTACAGAACTCTGACCCGTTCTGTCTACATCAGGGATTCGTTTCTCTGAATTCCCACCGCCCACCAGCTTGTCTTTAATGTACAATAAAAACAACTCTCCAAAATAGTAATGTGATTATTTATGACTGGAAAATGTCATGTAGAAAAATACAAGAACAGAATTTCTAAAAACCTACTCCTTTTGTTTCCCCAGGTACTCTGACAGATACTGCAGTGTGCATTGGTCCTGTTAGTGGCTGCTGTGTCGCATGCGGCAGAATAAGTCATACAGAACATGTACAATAAGATGTGTTACTTAGATAATTCTTGCAAGTTATATTTTGAAATCTGATTTTACCAATTAAGAGATCTTTGGTATCCAATGGATATGCCAGTGATTTTTACAAAAAAAAAATCTTTAATAAAATGAGTATTTCTATTCTAGCAAGGCAAGAAAAAACAGATTGTGTGTAGATCTCTAAATATCTATGTCATAAAAAGTGAACTTTTTGTTTCCAAAATAGCAAGACCCAGGCTTTTACCAGAGTGATTTGATGAGCTTGAATGAGCAACAAAACACCGAGAAAAGTCCAGGCGCTACCGTGCCTTTGTCGCTTTTGCAGTGTTTGCAAACCAGTGTGAATGTCTGTTGGTGTTTCCCAGAGAGTGTTTCTGAGGTCCAGTAAAGGCAGTGTGGGAGATGATGGAAGAGTTCCAACATAAGCCAGTAAGCCCAGTTTAAAACCTCATTCCATCCATTTAGCTTCTGTAAAGAACATCCCATCTCTAACCTAAAATTACTTACTTACTTTACTTCTTCTCTACAAGTATTTGACCTTTGAAACCCTTAACCTCCCACCTGATGAAGTCTTCATTCTGGAGAAGCGCAAAAGAGCTTATCTGTCGACCACCCAGGAAGGAGCAAGAGGTGAACCAAGTCTACCCAGAAAATCTCCAAACAAAGGCATGTCGTTAGATCACAGTGTTTCTTGGTGAAAAGAAACCATTGGGAGCTTGTAAAATATAATATCTTATGGTATCTCCCCCGACTCTGGCCACAGGAGACAGATCGAATCAGTTCGGGGTGAGGTCAGCCGTAAATCAGGCTGGCACACTTTGTATGGCATAACTGTTCTGAGGCGGGACCACCAGAGCAGGGTCTCAGAGGCCTCCGTTGTGTGTGGTGACAGCAGTGGGCACTGTGCCTAGTCTTGCTCTTTTGTCTCATTGGCTGTGGTCGGCCACTGCACAAACGCTGGCAATGTGCTCTGTGTGTGCATGCGTGCAGTGCTGCGCCAGAGGTTACGATGCTGCCCTTAAGGAATCTGTCTTCAAGGGACTTCGACTCTAGTTGGGGAGATAGTAGGTTCGTAACTCATCCCTTCTTGAAGTTTGTACTTCACCTTATGTTTCTATCTGAAAGCAGTTATCACATTGTAATGACACATGTCTCCCATTAGCTTGTGAACTACTTGAGATGCTTGTGATGCCATCTGTGTGTCCGTAACACCTGGCACAGCTCCTAGAGACTGGTAGGTGTTCGGCGAATATCTGACTGGATGACTGTCACTACTCTAGGGTAGAGACACTTGTCAGGGGTCCTAATTGGGGTCCATGGATTGGCTCCAAGGGATCCCTGAAGTTGGATGGTTAATTCTCTGTGCTTGTGTGTTTTTCTAGGGAGGGTTCCATGGCTCTCATCAGGTTTTCAAAGGGCTTGTTGCTCAAAAACCCCTTTGTGATCCATCTGTCTAGAAACTGAAGTCCCAGGAAAATCTGGTAGAAGTGACTTTGAGATGCACCTACAGCAACAGCCTGGACCAGTGGAAATGGATGGGGAGGGGCTAGGAAAAGGGCAGCCTGAAAAAAGTGGACGCAGGAAGTGTGCAAGGAGCAGCCATTCTTTTGGGTTAGATATTGAGGAACAGATTGAAGGGTTAGGTTGCAACCAGACTGTTGGAAGAATACAAGTTCAGACTTTATCCTGCTGGCAGCTGGGTACTGCTGAAGACTTGGAGGAAGTACTTGCGTGACCAGAGCTTTGGTGTGAAGTGGCGGGTGCTGTGAGTGGTAGGTCAACGGCTGAAGAGCCTAGAAAAGGAGAAACCTGTGTGTATGCACTGCAGTGATCCAGATGTCAGATCACTCCAGTAGAAGCCTGGGTCCCACTATTTTGGAAACAAAAAGTTCACTTTTTATGACATAGATAATTAGAGATCTACATACAATCTGTTTTTTTCTTGCCTTGCTAGAATAGAAATACTCATTTTATTAATTTTTTTTTTAAATCACTGGCATATCCATTGGATACCAAAGATCTCTTAATTGGTAAAATGAATTTCAAAATATAACTTGCAAGAATTATCTAAGTAACACATCTTATTGTACATGTTCTGTATGACTTATTCTGCCACATGCGACACAGCAGCCACTAACAGGACCAACAGGCAGGCACACGGCGATCATTCAATACACACTTGTTGACCACTCCTGTGGGGAGAAATACAAGCAGTCTGTCATTTGTAACCATGAACAAGAAGAATTGAATGCGGGAAGTCACCCTCTTTGGATGAGGCAGACCTGTCTGTCCCATAGTGATGCCTGTTCTACGTGCAAATTCGGGCACAAGTAGAATTGCCCCCCAGCTGCCGGGGCCCAAGTCTGGCGAATCATCTTTGTGCCGCAGACAGCAGGCAGCTGGAGCACACGCATCGGCTCAGAGGTGATCCTTTCTCTGTGGTTGCTTTCGATACAAAAAGGAAATGTTGACTTGAGCTATGAGGCGTACCCCGAAAATGAACTCTGTGGTTTGCAAATGCCTGTGTGGTTCCAGTCATCAGATTGGTTGGTACAGGAGTGTGTTGGCGTTCAGTAAGGACGCTGGCGATTGCAAGCTTGCGTTCCTAGTCAAAATCCAAAGACACCCTTTTCAACAGGGTGTTCTGCCTGGGGAGCAAGCAGTGGGTGCAGGACCGCTCCCCCTATGTTTCTGTTTACACACTGTACTCCCTCTGTCTCTGGCAAAGCTGCATCTCCGCTGGTTTGGCTGTTTGTGTTCTGGCCTGACCAGAATCCACCATCGTACACTGCTCGTTCAGTTTGATAATATGTTTTTGCATTTGAAACAACATGCCAGACCCTAGTCTGGGTCCTAGAAATAGGGTGGTGAGTCCAAGATGATTCCTGCATCTTTGGAGCACATGGGAATGAAAGACTGTGGAGGACAGAAAGTTACAGGTGAGGTTGTGTTGGGGACGTCAGAAACACAGGATGAAACATCTATGTTGCTTCTATTAATTGGTACTTACTGAACATCTACAGTGTGCTGAGGGCTCGTTTACCTTTCATGGTTTGCAACATTCCTTCAAGGTGGGGATGAAGTGATTTGCCTGAGGCTGCAGATGACCAAGGAGCTGCATGGGATACAGCTCTGGGTGAGGCTGTGCCCTCACTGCCGTGAAGGGCCTCGGTAGCTCCTGCTGGCGTTGGGTATTATCTGGCCTCGCTCAGTGACATTGGCGGTAAACCCTACCGGGTTCCCTCTCTTGCCTGGAGAATCCTTTCTTCCCCTGTATTCAGTTTCTACCCATCTTTTTTTTTTTTTTGCATCTATTCATGCATTAATTAAAATTGAATATGTGGTAGAAAAATTTAAAACACAAAATACAGTACAGTTAAATAATATAGGACCAGATACATTTCAAGTCCACGTTAGAGAGTTTATTGTGTGGGAATTTAATTGAATGCTCAGGAAAATCTACTTTGCTTTTTTGTGCCTTCCGTGGCCAAACGCACAACATTTGTGGGCAAAACAGCACTAAACCCAGACAGACACCATCATGGTCACTTAGCAGCATGTTCCCAGAGAGGAGATCGAGCCCGGCGCACGGGGCCGTGTGTTCTTTATTAACCACCTGGAAAGAGGTCAGATGACTGTTCTTTTAATGGTAAGAACACGAGGTGGAAGGGGTTGAAAGAGAAATGCAAGAAAAAAAACCCCTGCAATATCATATGAATTATATTAGGCAATTGTATTAAAAAGCTTATAGAATGATATGGGAGGGGTAAGCCCTCTTCATTGACAATTATGAAAAAAATACCTTTTTCTTTTCAGCCATAAGCATTTCCATCCAACTTTATAGAAAAATAAGTAGAATCTATCCATTCTTCAAGACCGGCATAAGAGTTTTCTAGGATGTCTTCTTAGACAATAGGATTTCATCTCCCCACTGAATGACTACAAAACTCACTGCTGGGTTGTCCACTTGGCAGTTAATAATGACTGTCTTATAATAAATATGGTCTGTGTTGCTGAGGTTACGTGCACTTTTTATGTATAGTTGTCTTGTTTCCTAACAAGATTCCAAGTGATCTGGAGTCATAGACTCTCAAAGCGTTAGAGCTGGAGGGGCTTTTGAACCTGGGTTTTCTCCTTCAGCTCCTTGCTTTACTGGTCAAGAAGCCAGGGCCCAGGGAAACTGAGGGCCTCTTGACTTTGCACTGTGCCGCCTCCTTCCCACCAGACCACCAACGGCCTTGCATTTAGCAGGTGCTTGGGAATGCTGGAGGCAGCCTGGGGAAGAGGCTGCCGGCCGGGAGCAGGAAAGCAGCAAGCACTGTGGTCTTGGGCAAGACTGTTCTCTCTGCCTCTCCATTCTCCTCATCCTTCCAAATGAGGCATTAGATGAAACTCTTCGAAAGTTCCTTTCACCTCCCCCATCTTCTGATTCTACTGTAGCAGCAAAATATGAAGAAGCAACAGAACTCAGTGGTTAACAGTATAACATCTGAGTCAGAACATTCACTGGGTTCAAACTCTGGCTTCTTCACTTAGTGGTTATGCAAGTCATTGGGATTAGTATTAATATTAGATACCGTAACTCATAGAATTCTTGTGGAAATTAAGTGAGGTAATCAATATAAAGTATTTCACAGGACCTGACATGTAGTAAGTGCTGCTGCTGTTTTCTATGACTGTTGAGCAAAATAAAAACAGAAAGTGGCATTCAAACATAGCCAGGCCCTGGCCCCCAGGACTGTCTGGTGTGTTTGCTCCTGCTTTTTCTGATAGACTCTGCTTTTGCCCTTTAGCTGAAGGGCTGGTCTTCTGAGGCCTCTGTGATCTCTGAGCATCTCCTTACTTAGAATTCCAAAGGAACCAGCAGGTCTTTGGAGGTAATTAAATCACAGTGGCAGCGGCCTCCACCCCGCTCTCTGGGCCTTACCTGTAAGCAGCTCTAGGTCTCTCTAGAATTTAAATGGAGAAACCTGCCCCATCCCCTTCCTTCCCGTCAGTCAGGTGGGTATCTTGCCTCTGACCACCCACCAACAGCTCACGGAGACCTCCCACTACTGCGGCAACAGCTGCCCAGGCAGCTGGAAGAGAATCCAAGCGCAGCCTGGGTGTCTAAGCAGGAGCTAAGAATTGCTTGTCCGTTTGGTTCACTTTGTGATGGTTCACTGTGGCCTGGTGCTGCTGGTGGTGTGAGCTTCCTTTGAGAGAAGTCATTTTGCTTATCTTAAAAAAAAAAAAGAAGAATCTCTGATACCTTTGTTTCCGAAGTACTTAGCCTGTTCCTGAGGGCGGGGAGGTTTGACCTGGTGACCCAGAATATTGTCTCAGGTCAGGGCTGCCAGGCCAGGGAGAGCTTTAGCTCTCTGCTTCCCCACCCTCCTTTGCCTGCTGCTGGTGGCTGGACCGTGACTCGGGAGGTGGGGGAGCTGGAGAGGAGACTGGCTCTGCCTGCTGCTGCTAAAAACAACACCTCATCAGTCCACAAACGCGCCCCCTCCAGACCACAGTGATGTCAAGAGGCAGTCAGGTGCCGCTGGCTCTCCCCTCCCCTCCCCTCCCCCTCATCCCCAACACCTTAGGGCCATTAAGGGGGCAACTAATGATTGCTGAAAGTTAAATAAGTTATCTTTGGGGGCCAGGAACTCCTTTTCCTCCCTGTTAGGCTGGCTCCACCAGGAACTTGGACTAACATACATGAGGAGACAGAAAAGCATTTTCTCACCCGAGTGAAAGGTCCCAGAGTACAGCTTCCCGCACTGCACCCTGTCACCTGTTCCCCATTTAGCGACTCCTCTATCACATAGTGGGGACACAGTGGCAACAGATGTGTGCCCTGCCCTCACCCAGCGTGTACCCAGTGCCCTTTGTCTACAGGAGCAGCTGGTGGCAGCAGAGGTGGGAGTCTCCATCCTGAGCCTGGTACCGAGTCATCTGGGGCAGCTGAGGAGCCAACATTTCCATATTACTTTCCATTCCATTTGCCTGATTTTCATGCCCAAATGTGTACAGCTTTTCCTTAGACTATCCCTGCCCTCCCCTGTCATGTCAACCCAGGCTGGTCCAGCCTCCTAAAACTGCCAGCTGGGCTCTTGCCGCTTGAGGTGGCTGGTGAATGAGACCCGCTGTTCTGGGGTGCGCCTTTGGAAGAATGTCTGTTTCCGGGACCAGGCCTCTCACCCTTGCATGGTGGCTGCATTGTTTACTTTTGGGTGTTTTTTTTTTTTTTTTTAATTTTACCAGATTGTTTACTTCTGAAAGCAGCTTGACTTTACCCTCAGCTGGCCCCTCCCCTTTCGATGCCAAATGTCCAGAAGGACAGGAAGGGCTCTGAAGAGTCCCTTAAGGTTCGTCCCAGACAAATACATAAACCTAAGGAGAAAGGAAGCAAGAGGAACCAGACTTCCTGCAGTTCCTTAAGCTCTAATTCCCCACATTTCTTGATCCTCCCAGCAGCAGGAGAAAGAGAAGAGCAGAGTATATCTTTGGGGGAGGAGAGCTCCTCCCCATCTGTCTCCTCGGTAAAACCACTGGCCAATCTGCCCTGGGCCCTGAGGGGCAGGTGTTGGGTAAATACACAAGGAAGGAAAACCGATAAGATATGGGCTGACAAATCTAGGTCACCAGGCTGCTGCAGGCACCTGGATGACCGGTCACCTTGAATTGGACAGGAGGGAGGAGGATGGACTCTTGTTCAGGGCACAGACCAGCCAGCTTCCTCTGCCTTTGTTTAATCAGTCAGCATTTCTTGAATATCATTATATTCCAGGCCACGTGTTAGGTGTTTCAGGCCCTTATGTGTCTCCATTATGCAAAATCTCCTGCTGGATCTCAGGCCCATAATGAGCACTAAAAAGAAGAAATGACATCATGCAAAAGCCAGTCCACTGACTTCCAGAGTGGGGGTGGCCAGTCTCTTGGTAGACGAAGGAGCTGTTTGAAGTCTAATTTCCTGTTCCTTCAGCTGGATCAGGGGTTTGCAGAACTTCTCTGTGATGGCCAGGTAGTAAATACTGTAGGCTTTGTTGGCCGTGTGGTCTCAGCCACTCAGTTTTGCAGCCACAGACTCGGCTGTGTTCCAGTGAAACTGTTTGCAACACAGGTGAGAGGCCCGTCTGGCTGTTGTGTGTTACTTGCTGACCCCTAGGCCAGGAGTTGGAGTGAGTGTTGGAGAAATGGGTTTATGTGATTGCAGGAGGAATTCCAAGTCCACGTGTGGCTACATTTGGTAGGGATGGTGTAGGAGTTGATGCCTTGTGCTCATTGACAAGGCTGATGGACACTCCAGTGTCAGTTTAGCTACACAGAAAATCCCACTGCATAGGCCAGACTTCATCCTCAGCCACGTAGTACCCACGGGTTCCCACCAAAGGCTATAAGGTGACCAACCCGGGAAGTGCACAAGGTTTCATACGGGCTTGGCACTCTAATGGGAAAACAACGTGGGGCCCTGCTGACAGGGAGACCATTCGAAAAGCCCTGAATGGTCAAGCCACCTCTGCTCCAGGGCTGGCTCTGCCACTCACTGTTCACGGTGGCTTTGCAGTCACTTCATTCTCTGACCACTCAGCAAATACTGAGCAGTGTATGAGGCACTGGGGACACAGAAATGGATGCAATGAAGTTCTTGCCCTTCGGTAGCTTATGGTCTAGCAGGGAAGACAAGAAAGATGCAGTGAAACCGAGGCTGTGAGTAGGTGATCGTTCAGGGTGCTGGGGGCAAAGAGCAGGAGGAGAGTTTGCTAAGTGAGCAAGGAAGGGAAGTCTGGCCCTGGCTGGCGCAGCTCAGTGGATTGAGCACAGGCTGCAAACCAAAGCATCGCAGGTTTGATTCCCAGTCAGGGCACATGCCTGGGTTGCAGGCCATGGCCCCCAGCAACCGCACATTGATGTTTCTCTCTCTCCCTCTCTTCCCTTTCTAAAAATAAATAAATTAAATTTAAAAAAAAACTTAAAAAAAATAAATAAAATAAAGTGGAAATCGCAATACCTCTCTCTAGCAATAATTGTAAGGGTGATAAGAAGTAAAAGAAATAATAAAATCAATTTGTAGTAACTTTAAAAAAAATGAAAGAAAGAAAGAAAGGGAAGTCTGTTCTAAATAGAGGCAGAGGAACATTCTAGAGGAGCTTGACCCTAGGGAACCCCAGGTAAGAGATGGAGAAGTCATGTTCGAGGGATTCAGGAGGTCGGCAGGGGTGGATCGTGGGCCCAGAAACCCGGCCGGGGCGGGGGGGGGTCAGATGTAATTCTGTGTGCCGCGGGGAGCCACTGAAAGGTCCTCAGCAGGGGAGCGGTATCATTTGATTCAGATTGGACTCAACCTCTCCAGCTTCCGTAAACCATAATTCATGAGCTTTGTACGAACAGGAATGTTGGTATTGTATAAAGTTAACAAGCATGATAATTAAGCCAGTCGCTGTAATTAATAACCAGTCTCAGTCCTTCCCTGGTGGTTCCTTTAGCTAAACATCAATCAGATAAATCACTGGCCAACACCAAGCACCCATACCCTGAGAAAAGAGCTCGCAAGAATTCCCAGGTCTCCTGGTTTGCTGGGCCAGGCACTCCCTCTTGTGTGATCCTTCTGGCTTCTGGAGGCTCATTGAATCATCAGGGCTGGCAGTCAGCTCCACATTTACATGTTATTCTGTTACTCCAAAGGGAGAATTGAGTTGTGGAATTCAGGTGGCTTTGGGTGTAGCTTTGAGGTTTAGGACAGGGCAATGGGAAGGGTGGTGGGGCGGGGCAGCAGGTGGCTTCTGTAGTCTTCACGGGTCTTAGGGCTTCCTGGGCACAATTGAAACCAGCTTTAGAAAGTGGGGATTCCTGGGCAGTGGTTCCCGAATCTGGCAGCACGTCGGTGTAACCCAGGGTGAAAAGGCTGCTGTCCAGAGCCCACCTGCAGGCATCCCTATTCTCTGTAGGTCTGAATGGGACCAAGAATTAGGGCCCTGACTAGAGCAACAAACAAGTCACCTGGGACCCAAGATTTAAGGAGGCATGCATTCTTAGGGTTGCACAGATACAAAGGCAGCACTTCAGAAAGAGTACCTCTTGAAATGTCGTGTTCTAGCTTTCTGGCTGGCCTTACCCTAGTCCCATCCCTGGGAAGGATCTGTATTTTTAATATGCACCTCCCCTGTCCCCTGAGATGATGATTCTTTTTTTTTTTTTTAAGATTTTATTTATTTATTTTTAGAGAGAGAGGGGAAAGGAGGAAGAGAGAGAGGGAGAGAAACATGAATCAGTTGCCTCTTGCACACCCTCAGCTGGGGACCTGACCCGCAACCCTGGCATGTGCCCTGACTGGGAATCGAACCAGCAACCCTTCCATTCACAGGCTGGTGCTCAATCCACTGAGCCGTAGCCACCAGGGCTCCCCTGAGATTCTGATGCAACTACTACTAATACTGGGAGCCACAGCTCTAGGACAGATGTTCTCAGCACTTGGAAAATAGCGACCTATGTTGTCCCTGCTATTCACCATCTACCCTCTAACTCCTTCCACTGCTTGGAGGCCCAAAGGGTGGTTTTGACTAACACTTGTTCGAAAAAGAAAACCGCTCTTCGGAGGAATTCTAACGATGACAGTAGTCATCAGTTTACTGAGTGTGTACTAAATGCCAGGCACTGTACTAGGCGCTTTTTGTGTGACACATGTTTTGGTACCAACCGAGAGAGAGATGTGCTACTACTGTTCCTATCGTCAGATGGAGGAAGGGAAGCTTAGACGGATTGAGTTGACCAAGGGGAGCCATCCAGGAAACGGCAGGACCCCCAGTCCATGTCCCTAAATTCTCTACCATGTGGTTTATTTCTCCGAATTAGCAGAGGAGCCCAGCTCAAGCCCCTCTCCTGGTCTGTCCCAGGCTGTCTGCCTGATTCTGAAATCTGTAGGTAACTACCTGTACCTGGGGTTTTGCACTTGAACAGAGAGCCCCAGATTTCCTCTGTGTGTGTGGTTTTTTTAAAGTAGGGCTTCCTGACTCCCAGAACCACAGCACGCGGGAAGCGGTGGGAGAAGAGCACAGGTGATCCTCAGCTTTAGCTGGTTACTGATTGACTAATTCCCTTTGCTCCTGAAACCAGAAAGTAGAGGAACTCAAGAGTCAGCAGGGCTCAGAGCCCTAATTAATTTGTGGTCCAACTGGGTCGGGGGGTGACCCTGTGCAGTGGCCTCCCCCACCTTTTTTTTTTTCAGAGACATGCCCAGCTAACTAGGGCAGAGTTCAGCAGCTCTGAGGGGAGAGATTCCAGGTCCCCCTGTCTGGGGGAGCGGGGGCTGGGTGGGGGTTGAGTTCCATCTCCCGTGAAGCACATGTCTGCCAGTCCCTTCCTCCCTGGCTCCCTGGCTGGGCTCCTGCTGGTATTAAGTTGCCCCAAATACCCAGTCTCTTATTTCACGTCCTCAGGCACAGATCCCACAGCCAAGGTGCCCTTTCAGCTTAGCTTTCCCATCGCTGCTCTCTGACAGATAAGCTCCTAAGAAGAGGGAAGAGGGAGGGTGGGGAGGTGGGTAAAACCGGAGCAAACTCTTTGTCCCTTTGTCCCGGGGCCTGGGGCCCAGTGGGTCCTGCAGTGCCCCAGGGTTGTGTTGGATGGGGTGCTGGATAGCTGCCTGGCCCCAGTCCATTATTGGATGACAGAACTTGACTTGGCGAAGCCACAGTTGGACATATGCTTAGGCTTTACCTTAGGGTGGGGAACTGGAGGCTGGAAGTTTGTAAGTGTCAAGAGACAAGGAATCTCTGTGTTCGTGTGTGGGTTGGGAGAACGCAGGGGCTCCTGAGCCAGGCTCTGTTCCTGATTAACCTGCCGTGGCCGAGCCAGGCTCCCTGTCCCGACCTCGCAGAGAGGTTTCGTTCCTTGGGCTGGCTGGGACCGACACGAGTGCTGCTTCCTGGGGGAAGGCGCCAGTGGACGCGGTGTTCCTGCGCCGGGATGGGCCAGCCACAGCCCAGGCTGGGCCCCTGCGGGCAGAGGTGAAAATGCTCTCCTCTAGCTAATCCGTATCTTGAGAAATTTACTGCCGGATGAGCTGGTTTTGATTCACCTTTCTGCGTTGCTGTAAGTGGTTAAAAGGAAAACGGGAGTGACCAGGAAGTTTGCACAGTTAGCACCCACTCTGCTCGTCTTCCTGCTCTGCGGAATGAACCTGCATCCTGGACGTAAACCCCCGCCTCTCCTCTTCTCTGTCACTCACAACCAAAGCAGATGCCTGGAACCTGGTTGGAAGGATTATGGTGTTACGTGGACTTAGTCGATATTCCAAGCAGTCTCAGGTGATTTTCCCAAGAAGAGATCCCCAACCGTGGCCTCCAAAGATAACCTTGTAGGCGGTGCCAAAGTAACAGAACCCAAGAACTTGGTGGCCTCTGGGTATACAGGTTGGTACCCAGAATATATTGAAAATGATACCCAGAATATCCAGAGACCATTGAAAAATATGTGCAGAAAGGTAGCAATTAATGTTTGTTGTGGAATGAGGCTGGCCTGCGTGCTGCCCCAGGAGCCCTCGCCGGGGGAAGGTGATTAAAAATAGACCTGCGTAGCACTTCCTGCTTGGCAGATGGCTGATGGCAAACGCTGGGGCTCGCGCTGACCTTTCCTTTCTGAAATCTGCTCTGTGTTTCCATGATGCTAACTGAGTCCCTCTCCAGACCTAATCAAAGAGCTGGCTGGAAGAAAGAAAGAAAGAAAAAAAGACACAACCAGGCTTGCTGTCCTAGCTGGGCTCAGTTGTGGAGCAACTTGAAAGTGCTGGAATTTGCATGGAAACACCCACTCTGTGGTCCAACTGGCTGGTCCTTGTTTAAAAATGAACAAGTTCTGCTTTCAGATGTTCTGTCCAGGGCTGTTGAGAATCCCACACCCTCTCCACCCCCATCATCAAGGAAAGATTAGTGGATAGGGAGCAATGAGAGTGCCCTGTGTTTGGACGTGTGCACAATAGACAATGCTCACACTCACTTCAAAACAAAGTAGGTGTCCAGAAGAGAGGGGCTTCTTGAGATTTGGCTTCTAGGGGGTGGCTCTGTCCCCATTGTCTATCGCCTTTCCTTGCTTATGAAGCACAATAATACTTGAGACAGTGCCCTGAGGTGGTATCCAGCTGTGGGAGATAGAAGTTATCTATTGTTTTTACTATTGCATGTAGCAAGTGTCTTAGGGGCCACCACTGACTTCTCACTGAAATATTCTCACCAAGGAAAGAGATGGGGATATACATAGGCTGCGCTAGGTCCTCAAGGTTTTCTTCAGCCTCCCTTCCTTTCTAAGGAAAGTCCCCTGCAGAATCACCCACCCGGCATGCTGTCATCCTCTTGGGTCCCATCTCCTTCATTTGACCCACACCACGCGATTCTGAGCCGTAGCCCTGTAACTGGACATTAGCTTGCCCCCTTCCCAGTCTCTTAGTATCATAGACTACTTTAGTAGGACACAAAACTTGTTTGCCTGGGAGATGATTTTCCAATGCCTGATATTTACAGTGGGCGTGAGACCTTTCCATTGGCCAGGGAGAAGGTTGAGCACCAGACTATGTGAAAGGGATTTAAGTGTCTATGTCTTGAGGATGAGAGTCTCAGGGTGAAATAATCAGATAAAGTAGATCAGCTGGTGAGGGGAAAAGACCTTGTATGCAGATAAACAGGAAGTTTAAAAACACAAGGGAAGAGGTCTAACTCTGAGTCAGAAATGTTTGTTTAATGTGCGAGGCGTATTCTCTCTAGAGAATATGGGCTCACAAGATGTTAACCCTCCTAAGAGGCCTTGTTACTCAACCCCCTCATTTCACAGATGACACAGCTCCCAGCTCAGGATCAGGATCTGTCCAAGGACATCATGCTGGTCAGAGGCACAGGGTCTGGCCTGGCTGGTAGGGCACAGGCTGGCCATCCCGATCCAGTCACGTCAGGTTTCTGGAGGGAATGCTGGCAACCACCAGCCCAGCTTGTGCGCTTCGGCAGAAATCTTTGTAACATTTGTATGTTCAGTCTCTTTCTTAAGATCTCCTTGGCTATGACTTCTTCAAGCGCCACCATGGCCTCCTTACCACCATGACCCTTCTGAGTAACATCAGCTCTCCTTCCCAGCTCTGCTCCGAAGCCCAGTCCCCGGGGGGTGTGAATGCAGAGGTAGGTGCAGATCTGTGCGAGCATGCTCACTGGAGGGAGGGAAGCCTACTGTGCACCTCCCAGCTGGGAGAACACAGCTGTGAGTTAATGAATCTGCTCCGGTTTCTGTGTGCAGGCTCCAGCCCAGCTGTTTAAGTAAGGCCTAGTGCTTCGGGTAGCATTTCCAGGAGAGGAAAGTGTTGAAAGTAGTTAGAGAACATGGTATGAAATGAAAAGTCAAGTTCAGAAGACAGCGGTAAGCTTGGTGAGAATGAAACCGTGCTGCGTCTGGGAAATTTGAAGGAACTCATAGAAGGAAGGATGCTACCATGTCTTGGAGGCCTGCTCGATGCCGTGATTTTACTTTCTGTGAGGTGGGCATTATTATCCCATTTGGCAGAGGAGGAACTTCAGACCAGAGAGGTGCAAATGTCCAAGAATATATGATACAGAAAGTGCCAGAATTGATAATTCAGTCTAGTTCATCCCACTACTTAATTCTTCCATTATACCACGGTATTACACTGGGAGGGGTTCAGCCCATGGAAGAAACCTTGATGTGGGCAAGATGACAGCATTAAAGCTGTAAGTTGGTGTGCTGTTTGGCACCAAAGGATGTAAAGATGGAGGACTCGGAGCTGTCAGGAGACAGAGTTCGTTCAGCCCACATAGCAATGTTGGTACTGTCAGAGCACCTGGTAGTGAGTTTCCTATCTGTGGATGTATTTAAGCAGAGGTTCGATAGAAAGGTGGGCAAGGTCCATGCATCAGGTGAGTGGTTGGCCTTTGGAGCTTCTTCAAATCTCAATAGCCTGACATGAAAGCCAGATACAGTCATGAGCATATACTGTTTTTGTTTTGAGATCCTCCACTATGCCCCATGGCATCGGATTCCTGCAGACTGCAATTAGTTATGTGTTTCTCTTCTATGATCCCCCCAAGCAATCTTCTGGGTTCTTTACTCACTCTCTGCCATGAAACTCAGGTGCCAGAGAAAGGATTTCTAAGGGGCTTCATTGCTTTTCATTTATTTCCCGTGGGTTGTAAAATAAGGATCACCATTCAGTGGTGAGCTGGGAAGGCTCTGCAGGCTGGGGTGCAGAGAACAGCCCTGGGTGGTTTACAGACTTAATTGTATCCGGTCACTCAGGAGAGGCCAAGCTCTGGTGAAGTGATGCGCCCTCACACAACTCGCAGGAAGCTAATAGGTAGACAGAATTCTAATTAATTAGTTTACAGCGGAACAGACAGTCCCGAAAGCTTGAACTGTGCGTTATCTTCCTTGAAGGTAAACCCACTTGAGCAAGAGAATTGAAATTAGGCGGTTGCTAAGTAAATATGGAATCAGAGCAGAGGAAGTCAGATAGCCTAAGAGATTTTAATCAGTCTTAATGGCTTGCTCCATCCTCTTTCATCAAGGAGACAGATTTTCCAAGTGAACGTGCCCCTGAAAAATTTGGGGGCTTGGAGTCAAGTTCTGACTGTGGCTCACAGTGTAAAACCAGGCAAGCCACTTGAGCCGCCCTGGGCTTCAGTGTCCTCCTGCTTCGGAGGTCGAATCAGTGAATGTGTGTGAACATCCTAGGTGTGTGTCAGTGTTCATCTGATTCTGTTGGGCTCCTTTCTTCTAGGAAGTCACTGGGACAACCCCCTGTTACCCCATCTTCACTCTGCTCTAGACTTCGGAGCCAGACGACCCGGGTCTCTGTCGTGTGTTAGCTGTCAGACCCTGGGCACCTGTCTTAACCTCGCTCTGCCTTACTCTTCTCATCTGTAAAATGAGGGCAACGACCGTACCCACCTCATTAGATTATTAAGAGGCCTAACCGAGTTGGCCGACATAAAACAGCTCAAGCCCTGCCTGGCGTGTGGTAAGCCCTGTGCAGATGTGAGTCGTTGCTGCTGTTATTCACAATTGAAGAGCCACCTCAGTTATATCTGTAAACTCTCTCCAGTATATCTCCAGGGATTGCTTCTTAGGGAATAATTAAAAAGCCATCCCGCCATAGCTTCACTCTGGGAGGGAAGCTTCTCTGGCCTTTCTGCGTGGATTGGTTGCAGGGGGCACTTAGCAAAGAGAGTCTGTATGTTTTAGCGGACTTCCCTCTGGAGTGTGAGGACGCTTTGGTTTGCCAGTGTCCAGCTGGCTTTGGAGACAGTAGCATAGATTGAAACAAATCTGAGAACTTGGTATTTATCCTTTCTAGGTTTACTAATTTGTGCTGTCCTTTTAACTTCAGCAGCTCACAGTGCATTGTTTTCAAAGGCCTAACGGTTTTGAGAGACATCTGAGCACCATCGTATCAGCCCCCGTCAAGTTTTAGTTTTATATTTGCATTGAACTGCAGAGGGCCCAGCTGTGAATGGCTGGTTGCCATTACATCCCGACTCGGCACCTCTGCTCTCTAACTGAGAAGCCAGGCTCCCCGAAGAGACCGAGTGAGGGCGACGTGCCAGGCTTCCTTCTGTAGAGGACAGGCCTGTGTGCTTACAGGGATTCCCTGCGCTTCACCCCTCAGGAGAAGGCGTGTTTTCCATGCCTCCTCTGTGGAGAGCAGAGGGGGAATGCAGGCAGCTGAGCGCTGCCAGCATCTGCTTTCCCACCGGCTGTGTGTTGACATTGGCATCTCCCGTCCCAGCCATTTGCCACAGACTCAGAGCCTGTCCACGGCTCTCGGTTCATCAGAGAACAACCGCACAGCCCCCAGCCACATCTGAGGCCCGCAGGACAGCTGGGAGAGGTGTGGGGGAGCTGTGGAGGGCTGCAGCTGTAGAGGAGTTCCGAAGAGGGTCTGGGAAGCTCTGGTAGACAGCCCAGCCCTTCCAGACTAGTCATCTAGCTCCCATTTTAAGTCCTGAAAGCCGGTGGTGGTTGGAAAGGAAACAAACGCTTACTAAATAGTCTGTGAGCCAGGTACTGTGCTTTATGTCCGGGCATTCGCTTAATGCTCTCAGTGTCTCTGTGGAGTAGGCATTCTGTTTCTCCCTTTTGCAGACAGGACCTGGAGGCTCAGGAAGATGAAGTGCCTTGCCCAAGGTTACACAACTGGTAAGGGTGGGAGCCAAGGCCTGCCCAGCTCCAGGCCTGCATCTTTTCTGCTCCACATCAGGCAGGCGTGACACTGGGAGGGAGCAGACCTTGCAGGGTCTCTCTTGACTTTGTTTCTTTATTCTAGGCCCATCCCTGAAAGCGGCCCAGCTCACGCAGGTCAACAGGAAGGTGAGCTTGAAGGGTCTGATGATTAAGGGACGTAGATCTCAGCAATAAAATGTGGCACCCACGATACTCACCACCTTTTGTTTTGTGCTTTTGGGTTGTTTCTTGCAAGTGTATGCTCCCATGCCCTTGGAATTCTATGACTCTGCACAGCAGATATTTCCTCCTTCAGAGGCAGTCCCTCCCCTGCCCCGCCCTCCCTCCGTCCAGGGAATGTGAGGTTGCACTGAGACCGAGCAGAGCTCAGAGCTGGGGAGGAGGGCCCGCGGAGGCCATGCTTCTGCTCCTGGGCAGCACACGTGGCCTTTTACCCATTCAGAATCTCTGGACAGATATGGGAAAGCTTTTCGTGGACCGTCAAGACATATAAATGGCTTTGTTCTTTCTTTCCTAGTCTTTCCTGGTGACCTGTGTCCCAGTGTGGAAGTTGTACGGAGTCAGGAAATCCCCCCTTATAATTAACCCAGGCCTCCTATTCCCATCCAAGTGCATTTCCTCTTGTTTTTACTGCAGAGAAGATGGAAGAAATCCCCTTTCGTTTTCTTTCCTCTTAGCTAAATGTTCACAGTTTCTCTTTCTTTTTCTTTTACACAGTTTCTTTCTTTAAGTCGAGTTAGAGTTTGTATTCTGGAGGTTTTCATAATTTTCATTGTTGTTTATTGTCACCCTTTTCACTTTCTCCATGTGCTTCCTCAGGGCGAAATCCAAACGGGATCCAGTATTATTTTGCTCAGGTTTCAGCTCTTTGGAGTCCAGCCTGTGGCTTACACTGACCCTCAGTAGGAAACCCCACCAAGTCTAACTATGGATGGAGAAAAGAACGAGAAAGGAAAAAAAGAATCCTGGCCTGACTGGCCCTCTGCAGCCCAAGGTCACTCCCTTTGAGGTGGGGGCAGGGGTTTTACCAGTCCCCTTTTGTGTCTCTACCTAACACGCTACCTTTTCACCGAGATGGTCCATAGCGTAGTACGTGGGGTCTTGAGCAAACCCACGGGGACGGAAAGTAGGTTCGTGGTCGCCAGAGGCGAGGGAAACGGGAGGTGACTGGTTGTGACGGGAGGTTTCTGTTGGGGGCCGTGCGTCAGATAGTGGTGACGGTGGTACAGCCTTGTGGACACCCCAAGCGCTGCTGAATTGTGTACTTTAAAAGGGTGACTTTTGTGAAAATGTGAATTACATTTCCATTAGACAAAATTCACCTTTATTTTGTGCCAATAAGTTCTTTTATAGTTACATAATAAAACAAATTCTAGCAACAGCAACAAAATTCATATAACGCCTTGAAATTTAGAAAGTGCTTTCTTTTATACACATCGTCTCATTTGTTTTGTATGCAGATCTGGTGCGAATGTGAACACTGTTTTGTTGTGCCCATTATACAGATCGGAAGATTGAGTCTTAGAGCAGTTGTTGGCTTGCTCAGGTTAGTGACACAGCTAGTGTAAGGCGGAGCCGGGGCTCGAACTCGGTCAGTCTGCCTCTCGGAAGCCCGTGTGATTAAGACCGTGCCTGTGGATGGTAGGTGGGGGGAGCAGGCACCGAGTGTTCTCAAGGATTCACAGGGTATTATGTGTGGAAAGGATTATGGAAAGCTTCGGTCCCATTCCTCCATTTTTATGGAGACGTTGAGTTGCAAAGAGTGAAAGACTTGCCTTTTGTCATGATAGCAGAGAAAGGGGGAGACCACAGTCTCCCAGGTAGGTGAGAGTCGGCCTTGTCATCTCTCCTCTCGGGGCCCCAGAGAAGGCCAGCAAGGAAGGTAGGGGCCTGACCTTTTTACTCGGCACTGCAGGTACCTTGTTTTTTCAACGGCCCTGTGAAACAGACATGGTTTCCATCTGCACATGTGAAAGACGTAGAAGTTGAGAGAGGCTAAATAATTCCTCCAAGGTCAAGTAGCTAGTAAGATGAAGTTGTAAAACCAGAATCTGACCCTGAATTTCTGGTGCTGAGACTAGGTCCTCTAATCACATGCAGATAAGCGTCTGTTTTAGGGGCTGCCAGGTGGACACCTGCCTCCCTCATGGCTCTGGGCACCTCCTGAGGCGCGTGCTCAGTTGACCTTCCAGAGAGGTGGTGGGGGGCCAGGTCTGAGAGGCTCTGCTTCGCGCCAGGGGACTTCATGCGTGAGTGCACTCAATAGACAGGACTCCAGGGTGAGGACCTGCGCCTGTCACCAAGGGGAAGGAACCCACATGCTTGCTCTGTTGCCGCTCCCTCCCCCAGAGTATTCGTTTTTCAACGACCCTCCTACTTTTCAAAGGAATTGCTGTCTTCCACACTTTCAAAGGGGCCAAAAAGCAGTGGTTTTGGCTACCAAACAGGAAACGCAAAGCCCTTTCTGTTCCTTTGAGCTAGCTGGAAGGGCTGGGCCTGAAATGATTACTTTCCTATAAAAGACAGAAGAAAAGTTTTGTGTAATTTAAAAAAAAAAACCTTTCCTGGAGCCCTGCATACCAGCCGTGGTTGACACACCGCATGGGAGAGAGCCGCCTTTGCCTGGCGGGAATGACAGCAGATGACTTTGTGGGGCAGTCTGCTCAGATCTCCTGGTCTGAGGTTCCGCTGGCTTCGTTCCAGTTGCTTCCGTACCCTCCTCTCAGTCTCCCTACCTTGGGTGCCACCCTCACTCCGGGGAGTGCTGGGCTGTGCCTGGTTGCGCCAGACTGGGCCGGGCCCCACCGGATATAGAGGCCCAGCCGGGGCCTATTCTTGTCTGTGTCTATTTGCAAGATGCCTGTTGTTCTCGGTTGCTGTTTTTCCAATCATTGCTGTTGACTTGGCAGGGGCCTCGGGGTGGAAGCCCCGCTGGAGAGTCTGCCCCAAGAAATCCAGCAGCTCCCGAGTGCCAGGCTGAGGAACAGGTTCGGGAACCCTGTCGCCCAGGGGCTGCCCGAGTAGATACTGGCATGAGACAGCCCTGCGTGGGTCAGGTCCGGCACCCTGGTGCGAGGGCGGCCTCAGCCAGCACACTCTCGGAGAACAAGCCTTCAGGAACCGTGGTGGCCCCGTGCGGGCCTCTGGGCCTGGCTGGCGCTCCTCCTCTCTGCCACGCGTCCTGCCCTAGCCCCACTTTCCAGGAATTCTCATCGCTGTCAGGGCTGGAGAAGGTTCCTCCTTGGCCCTGCCCTGGAGCCCCCAGAGCAGTGGCCTCTGACTTTTAAAATCACACACCCCTGACGGGAAAATGTTTGAGCATGTCCTCCGAATACGTGCCCTTACTGCATGAGTGGTATATGAGTGGTATGTGTGTGCTGCTGTGGAATATGTACGTTATATGCATATATAAAAAGAACATTTTAATGATTTATGTAGTTTTAAAAGATGGAAGAAAAAATGAAACTGATAAATTTGCTTTTAATCTTATTTTCATGAAGATATACTCTTAAAAAAATCTTATCACTTTCTATACAGCATTCAAAGGCATGCCCTAGGCAGAGCACATTTCAGTGCTTCATTTTCACAGTCTCCCTCGCTGCACACTCGGACGGGGCATTCAAATGGAACATAGTAGCATCTTTGCGCTTAAAAAAAATCATGATCCCCACTTTCAGGTCTGCCCACCAATGACACGAAGGTCTTTACCGACCTTCCCAGTTGCTCTTGCAGGTTTTCGGTAAAGGGGTTTTAACAAGGCTACAGACCCCTCTAAAACTCTTTGTTTGGAATTCTTTTAAATCAATAAGGAAATTGTTTTTACAATTCTTCATTGTACAAATACAGGAGTACAGTGTAAAGATAACAGGAAACTTTAGAGATGGCTTATTTTTAAAAATTGGATTTTAAAAAAATTACTTTTAATTCTGCACACAGTAAAATGCACTCTCTGGGGTGTGGTCCTGTGAGTACGATAAACACGTAGTCTGTGACCACCCCACAGTCACGGCACGGGAGCAGCCCCTTTGCCCTGCTAACTCTGTCGGCCGCTTCCCTCTTCCCCGTAACCTGTGGCAACTACTGGTTGTCTTAGCCTAGAGCCTTTCAGATTCATTCATGTTGTTCATTCATTCACTGATTGCGAGGTACTTAGATTGTTTCCAGTTTTGAACAATTACAAATAAAGCTGCTAAAAACATTCTTGTCCAGATTTTATGTAAACATAGGTTTCCATCTGACTTGACTACACAGAACCACCAGACTATTTTTTTTTTAAAGATTTTATTTCTTGACGGGTGGAGGAGGAGAAAGAGACGAGAGAAACATCAATCAGTTGTCTCTCACTCTCCCCCAACAGAAGGCAAGCCTGCAACCGAGGCAAGTGTCCTGACCAGGAATCGAACCGGCAACCCCTTGGTTTGTGGGACGGCACCCAACCCACTGAACCACACTAGTCAGGTCGAAACCACCAAATTTTTGTCTGAAGTGGTCGTGCTGTTTTGCAATGTAGGAGAGTTCCTTCCAGTTGCTACACATTTTTGACAGCACTTGGTTTTCTCAGTTAAAGAATTTGACCATTCTAATGTGTGTGTAGTGATATCTCACTGTGTTTTTAATTCACGTTTCCCCTAATAACTAGTGATGTTGAGCATCTTTTCTTGGGGCCCATTCGTCATCTGTTTATCTTTCTTGAAGTCTGTTCAAATCTTTTGCCCATTTTCTTATTGTTGAGTTTTGAGAGTTATTTATATATTCTAGATATAAGTCCTTTGTGAGATACGTTATTAGCAAATATTTTCTCCCGATCTGTCTTATTTTTCATTCTCTTAGTGTCTTTTTCAGAGCAAAAGCTTAAAATTTTGAAGTTCAATTTAGCAGTTTTTAAAATAAATTATGTTTCTGGCATAATAGTTAAGATTCACAAAGGATTTTCTCCTGCATTTTCTTCTAAATCCATTTTGAGTTAATTTTGTATATGCATATAAATTTTAAACTACAGAGATCATATAGGGAAAATATTGCCAAATACCAATTCTCTCCATAGTAGCATGTTTCTTTCTAAAAGGAATTATACTCGTATTTCCATTTCCTGTTAAAATGTCACCTTTACTTTAAAGGGACAGGTTTCATGTGTTTATTTATTATTTTGGAAGATATTGCAAAGTAGCCACCTTTTTACCACAAAGACCAGCTAGTTTGGGATGCTCTTTTTTGCAAAAGAAAAATGTTTAACTTTACATTTTTAAGATCTTAGGTAGTACTTTATCCCACAAAAACTCGCAAGGGTCCTGCTGTTTAAAGATCTTCTATGAGATTAGCCTCGTATTGACACAGAAACATGGCACAGAAATAGTGGTATTCACGATGTGCTGAAAGCAGAGGCCAAAGCGTACCTCCCCCCCCTACACACGGGGAGAGTCCCATACTTCCTTTTAGACACTGGCATACACATGGCACATACTATTCCAGGGAAGATCCCACTGTCAATCCATATCTTCTGACTATTTGGTGAAATTTTTTAGGATAAAAATAGATAAAATTTCTAGCATTTTTTCTACCCTGGGGGGTCGTCGTGTGCACCTTCTGGGGATACCACTGCCCTGAAGAGACTTCAAAGACTTCCTCGCGGGTTGTAGGTGATCTGTGAATGTTCGAGAAGTGACTTTTCCTGTCAGAAATGGCGAAGCCGTGGTGCTTCATGTTGTCATTTTCCCGTCTGCTTTCTTCAAGGGTGTGTTTTCCCATAGCCACCGTCTTCTAAGCTCTGAACCGAAGGTCTTACATGTTTTCTATAGGGTGGCATTCCTATTACCCATCCATAGGTCAATGGAACCATGAGCAAATACAATTTTGGAGCTGGAAAGGGACTTGGAGGTCAGCTAGTCCAGATTCCTTCTTAAAGTCAAATTAAAAAGGAACAGACAAGGAACAAGAAGAGTCCAGAACACAGGGGCCACCCGGAAACCTCTTCCCAGGAGGTCAGAGGAAGCCGAGCTGAGACTTAGGGTTGGTGGGCAAAGAGCCTCCCCATCTGAGGGGACATTGTGGGCAAAGCTGGTGAAATCAGTTTCCAGGAGCTTCATGTGGTTTGGCCCGACTACAGCAAAGGCTGCGCTGGGAAAGGAGCAAGAGAAGAGACTGCAGAGGTCAGTGGGGCCAGGCTGTGACACTGTCGCTACCCTGGTGGCACTTGGGCGTCTCTGCTCTAAGGTTGAGCTGACAGGTTGGCCAAACCGGTCCGTGTTACCAGGACATTGTCTCAGCTAAACATTTGGCCTGGACTTCCCGGTCCCAGGTTTCAAGGCTGTGGTGCTCATACTCATGCTCAGTTCTAGCCGAGAGCTCCTGTGAGCCCCAGCAATGCTTCGAGACCCAGAGGAAAAGAGAGAGCTGGTTTAGGTCTGAGTGGCAACTGGGGAACATTTGGAGCCACACCTGGGAGTGAAGGCTTCTGGCACATTTGAACGAGGAGGCAACCAACAGCCCAACTGCCCCGAAGGCTGCTTTTGCACAAGTCAGGAATTCTGCTTTTCTCTCTGGCTGGTGCCGCTGATCCCCAAAGTCGTGCTTCTGACAGCGACTGTCTCGTGTGCAGTGATCTGTATCCTGTCTGGTTCTCTCTAGTGAACCAGTCACCCCCAGATTTCTCCAGCCACTGAGTAACAGAGGTCATGGGAGGGCCTGTTCCTGGTTTGTTTTTAGAGTGGATTTCAGAGCAGACTAGGGCACTTCATTGAGGGTCCGACCGTCAGGCCACATTAAAAATGCAGGCAGCAACGCGGAACATGGCTGGCTCATGTCAGCCCGACGTGGTGTGTAACCAGAGGAGGAGAACACGGACCGGGCCTGTGTTAATGGGAGTCGACGCCAAGTGGCATGACAGGCTCTGGCTCCCGTTCCTCCTGTCCCCTGCCACCTCCGGCCGGAAGAAAGAAGCTCGTAGCTGAGCTGGAAGTGAAAACGGGCTGGCTGCCTACTGAGCCTTCCTGTGACCGAGACGTCACGTGGCTCACACCTCAGGAGGAACTCACTTTAGGAGGGTGGCACCTGTCACAGTGGTTAGGACCTGCACGAAGGCCCCATGAGTGAGAAGAAGGTGGATTTGGTGGCGTATTCTGGCCCCCGCGATTCTGCAGCTGTCTGCTGCAGAGCAGGACCCAGAGGCGAGCGAAGGTGTGGGTGCTGGTTGCCATGCCCTGTCACCTGAGGGAGAGCTGTGGCCAGCACAGGTGACGGCAGCTGTGGGGCCCAGGAAAGGCCAGTGTGGCTGGGTCACCTCAGGCCGATCCATTGTGTCAGATGCTGTCCAGAGGGAAGGCCTTTTTAATGATAGTGTGGAGTTTGTGTTTTTCATATCTTCTCACCTGGGCTGGTGAAAACTGTCCAGGTGTGGGCCGGCCTGGGCTCTGTCTCCGTTTATTCTGCCTTCTCCCCCGCCATGCCATCCGCCAGCTGAACTATTTATTAACTGTCTCACTGTTCCCTTTTGCTGTGTCCGTCCTGGAAGGTCACGATCGTTGTGACTTGGGGCTGGTTTCCCGAGTGGGTGGCTGGAAGGGACTGTCTAACTATCGATTTGTGTTTTTGCATTTCAGTCGTTCCAAGGAAGCCAAGGACGAGCGTACCTCTTTAACTCAGTGTGAGTGTCTCTGGCCGCACTTCCATTGTCTGGTGTAAATGTGGAGGGGCGGGAAGAACAAAACTCTCGATGATCCTCTGTGCCACAAGGAAAAACCCGTGGGGTGTTCATTTCCACAAGTGGTAGCCAGCTATCTTAGGGGAATTTTTTTTGGCACCATCTTTGGCTGCTAAAAATAATATATTCGCTATCCCCAGTAGGCGCATCAGAGAGCTGTGGTCTCAGAGGGAAGAAGCCGCAGTGCTTCTGAGAGAGCCCTCGACGTGAGGTCTTATGACCGGGTCTGAGACACGTTGTTGGGGAGGAGAGAGAGTGGACAGAAGACAGGACCTCCGAGGAAGGGCCTCGGGCTGGAAGGAAGGCCTGGTCGGGGAAGATCGCCCGCCCCACGCAGTAGCCTTGTCCCTGGGCATGTCAGTTATGGCCCCTTCCCAGGAAAGGAGGGTGGAGTTCCCACAAGCCCGATGAACTGTGAAAATGGAAATCTAGCGTGCTCAGCTTGAGCTAATGTGAGCTCTGACTGCTCATTTCCATCTGTAGTCAGTCACCAGGAGGCTCCGAGGGCCCGTGCCCGTAGCTGTGGACTTCACCGTGTGCCCACCAGTTTGTCCCCTTAACTCCTCCAAATTAAAAGTGCTTGTTAGAAAAATTCCAGACAAAGTCTCAACCATCAAGACTATTTTTAGTAGACTCATTGCATCAGAACTCGCAGACCTGAAATTCACTTTAGTGGAGATTTTCCACGTGGCTGCCTCTGGGGGGTGGT
This sequence comes from Tonatia bakeri, assembly GCA_004024845.1. Classification (NCBI taxonomy): domain Eukaryota; kingdom Metazoa; phylum Chordata; class Mammalia; order Chiroptera; family Phyllostomidae; genus Tonatia; species Tonatia bakeri. The sequence continues at coordinate 96,805 of PVIA01003543.1, read as the reverse complement.
TATTGATTTCAGTTATAGATGAGGCCCTTTTCGGCGCTGGCCTCCCTCGAGGCAGGCGCGCTCAGTTAGTGTTTTGCTGGAAGGAAGCTCAGCTTGAGCAACAGATGATGAACATGTGACTAACTGCCCGCCCTCTCTCTGTCCCCTGGCATAGAGTTAACGTGGGCTGTGGGCCTGCGGAAGAGCGAGTGTTGCTAACGGGACTGCATGCAGTCGCAGACATTTACTGTGAAAACTGCAAAACCACTCTGGGCTGGAAATATGTAAGTATTGAGAAATCCGGTGCAGAGAGGGCCGTGAAGGGGGTGGCTGAAAGCCTCACGGAGGAGCAAGCTTTCTGTGGCCCGCGGGACTGGCTTTGACAGGACAGGAAACAGAGCTCAAAGAGCAGTGTCTGGCACACCCGTCTGTTTGCCACACTCACCCTTCCCTTCTACTGATGGTCCTCTCTGCCTGTTCATTCCCTCACACCCGCCCCTGCATTGGACAGATGGACAGACACACATACACACATCCGTTTGCCTTTTGATTTCACAAACAATAATATGTTAGCACAGAGCATTTCTTGCCAGCTGACTGTGTTCCAGGCATATGTTACCTTTCTTCACAGCATCCCTAGAGGGCAGGTCCTATTCTATGGATGAGGAGCTGAGACTTGGGGAGGTCAGCAGTGTGTCCAGTGCCGGTGGTGACTGCAGAGCAGAGCTCGTGCTCTTTGTTTCTTAGTTATTTATTTGTTTATTTATTTATTTTTAGAGAGAGTGGAAGAGAGGGAGAAAGAGAGGGAGAGAAACATCAGTGTGTGGTTACCTCGCGTGCACGCCCTACTGGGGACCTGGCCCACAACCCAGGCATGTGCCCTGACTGGGAATTAAACTTGCAACCCTTTGGTTCACAGCCCACACTCAGTTCACTGAACCACACCAGCCAGGGCTCTTTTTTTTTTTTTTTTTTTAATTGAATTTATTGAGTGACATTGGTTAATAAAACTATATAGGTTGCAGGTGCACAGTTCTGTGATACATTCTCTGTGTATTGTTTTGTGTGCTCACTACCCCAGGTGGAGTCTCTCTTCCTCACTAAGCCCCTGCTCTTCGGAGCTCCAGCAGATGTCCCCAGAACGTCTCTCAGGTCCCTGGCCCTGTGCCAGGCATCGCCAGACGCTGTGAGCTAATGCCCACCGTCAAATACAGTCATGGCTGGACTTTCCCGACTGCACGTGCATGCCTTCGTTGTTTAACTCAAAAATGTTCTTCATGTCTTCTTGGTACCTTGGAAAATGAGCAGTCCTTTGCCAGGGCGGGGGGCACATATGTTCAGTGAAAACAGACATATTATTGTGGTGGCCATCATCATTGGCTGACCTCCCCCAAGGGTTTTATCTGCCCTCTCTGTCACCGCGGGGACATTGGAAAGCGAGTCTCCCTGTCTCTGGAAGGGTCATGCGTCCCTGTGAAAGGCTGGGGTCAGTGTGAGGCTGGCTCACGTGGCCTGCGTTAGGTGGCTTAGACAGGAGCTGGCAGAGTGCTAGTGCCCGGTCGTGTGGCAGTGCCGACTGTCACAAAGGCACCGCTCCCCAGGCTTCCGATGGTGGGCGAGGTTGTGGGGGGCGAGCAGGGAGAATAGGGGAAATCTCTGTGACTTCTGCTCCTTTTGGCTGTGACCCGAAAACTGCTCTAAAAACTGTGAGGTCTGTTTTAAAAAATGCTGTTGAACAATGGCAACCAGGCATCAAAGTGGGCTTGAATTTCAGTCAAGTTCAAAAATAGGCAAATCTTAGAAACAGCTGCAGGTGGAACCTGTGGTGGAGCAGCACTGACATCCCCCTTCAAACGTTCAGGGTTCGGAAGGAAAACACCGAGACAGCGTGTTTCATGACGCCAGGGTGGTTCTGGGAGAAGCTGGCCTTGGCCATTCTTCTCCCACCCGCCCACCGCCCCATATGTCACGGGCCCCCTCTGGGTGGTCTGTAGGCACGGGTCTGGGTCGGTTATCCAGAAATGTTCTGTCTTTCTCTATTTCCCAACCTCTTGGTAATCTTACTCTGTTCAGGCTGTCCTGGTTTACAGACAGAAGATAAATCTGAGGTGGTTGGCTTTGCTCCTTACTTCAGGTCAGAAGAGTCACTCCTCTGGCAGAGCTTTTTTGAAAGCCTTTGTGCTGGATACAGAAGCTAGTCCTCGCCCTCAGGGAGTTTACAGTCGGGGGTGGGGGAGGGAGGCCACAGGTGAACCAGCAGTTTGGCGGGAGGGAAACCTCTCCCCGCAAAGAGTCATCAGTCACTACTGTGGGCCAGGCCCAGGGCTCCAGTCTTCTTTCCATTACTCCTTCTGACCCTCAGCACCATCCTGTGAAGTGTTAATAACTATCCCAATTCTGTAAATGGAAAGCTTATAATTTTGTAAATCGTAAACAGTTCAGTGATGCTCCTGATACTAGAAAGCAGAAGTGGAGTTCAGTCTGGGGTGCTGTAGGCTCCGGAAGTAGCACTTCGGCCCCTGGAGTCCAGGTGTGTCATTTTGCAGATGCCCAGGGGCTGTTGAGGGTTTAATTTAATAGGGATACTCTCTCACTTTCCTAGTTTTGTTTTGTCCTCTCCCCACTCAGAACATACTATTATGGATCAGTAGGTTTTATTCCTGAACCACATTGTCTGTTGTATCTCTCTCTCTCTCTCACTCTCACTCTCACTCTCACCCACCACCACCGCCACCACCACCACCACCACCACCACCCCTGCTAGGGGAGAATGAAGTGTCAGGGAGATTCCCGCTGAGCCTGCAGCGCTTGTGTGTGCATATGTGGTGCTGTGTGCGCATTCCCTCTTGGTGCCCCTCCCCTCCCCATGATCTGGACCAGTTCCTCTCAACAAAAGACTGGTCTGACCTCTCCTCCTCCCACCCGAGGCCCCGAGCTCTAGCACAGAGGATCCAGTTCATACGCGTGCTGCCTAGAACCTCTCGACAGTAGGATTTGGTTACTAACTCACGTGGGGACTCGGGAGGGAGAGCTGGTGTCCACTGCCTCTCTGCATCCAGCTTAGCCATCTAATGGCTCTGATGGTGCACCCAGAGGTCTTCAGGTATCTGCCTGCAGAGAAAATAGCCGTTTGATCTCACATCAGATAAAATAGCCCTTTGATCTTACATCTCTGCAGGACTTCTTTCTGTGGGGCTCATTATAAGCAGGGAAAGCCCACAGAGCTGCAAGTTGGGGATGGGAGGCTGCCAGGTGCTTTGTCCTGAGCTTTCCCACCGGAGGCCTGGCAGCCGGGTGGGGCTTGAGGGCTGTGGTCCCTTTAGCCAGGAGTTTTCTGGAGGAAGGCAGTGAAGGAAACACAGACTTAACTCATCTGACGTACAAACAGCAAGATAAGACATGAAAAGAAGACCTGTTCTGTCTCACAGTACTTTGCTTCTCTCCCCGAGGGTCTTTTCTCTAAGCCTAACACAGACCAATTTAAAGTTAGGACACAGGAACTTTATGGATACGTCTGTGGGGCAGATTTCAGGTTAGGTAGGAAACCAAGTTCCCAAGACAAAACAGATACACATTCGTGCATTCACTCAGTAGTGATTTACTGCAGCCCTGTTCTGTGCTGAGCCATCGTCTAGGCATGAGGGGTACAGCAGTGAAGGAAACACAGGACGTGTCTGCCTTCTAGGAAGTTCCCATTGCCGTAGTGGGGTCGGCATGCAGAATAGGTGGGCGAGTTACGGTGAGCTGGCTAGTGGCAAGGGCTGTGGCAACCCAGCAGCAGACGAGGGGAGGGACTGCAGTGGAAGTCAGGATTCTGAGTAGCTGAGTGATCGGGAAGGAGCGAGAGGGTAACCTTTGGGCAAAGACTGGAATGAGCAAAGACTAAAGAAATTCTGTTATACTGAGAAATTCCTGGTGTCGTCCCAGCGCTGTGGGCAGCTGAAGGGGATGGAGTGTGTTTAAGTGGCGGGAACCCCTCAGTGAGTCTGGGTGCAGCTGGGAGCAGGCTCCAGGGCCTGTCTTCGGCCCCACCTTTGCTCCCGTGCCACCGAAGTCGCCTGCTTGTCTCCGGTCACTCAGCGTCTTTCCTCTTCCTTGTGTCTCCTAGGAACACGCCTTTGAGAGCAGCCAGAAGTATAAAGAAGGCAAATACATCATTGAGCTAGCACACATGATCAAGGACAACGGCTGGGACTGACCGGAGCGCGCCCGCCCACCCGTGTCCGCGCGAACGCCGTCCCACCGAACATTCTACCCAAGCGTGAGAGAGTGACTGGACACTTGGTTCCGTCGTTTAGGGGCCTTGCCCTCTGGGGCGCCCTCCCACCCTGACACCGCCTTCTGGTGCCCGGCCTCTGAAACGCTGTCTCTCCGTCTCTTTGCTTTGTATCTGTTTGTGAGCTGATCCCGGCTTCTCTCTCTGTCCTAGTGTTTGTTGGCTGAAAACAAAACACCAGAAGGAACGGATGCCTGACCGCGGGGCGGCAGCCCACCTTGATAAGGGCCCAGGCCGCGCAAGAGCTGCCCTATGGCCTCCTGCCGGGGGAGCAGTGCGCCGCATGGGGGTGTGAGGAGGAGGGGAAGGGGGGACCATGAGGGTTCCGGGGGCGGGCAGGGGCTGGGAGGGGAGAAGTAGGGACAGACTTGTGCTACTCCTGGAGACCTGGTAACTTAGGCTTGAAATAACCAACTTGTCTAAAAGGACAAAGAGAAAAAAATACCTCATGACCGCATTCTCTCTGATCAGAAGCTTCTGTTCCTGCACCCGATGTGCCAGGTTAGCGTTGTGACCCCAGAAGCGCCCCTAATTCTAGCGGGTGGGGCAGCAGCCTCGTTCTCCTGGGCCGAGCTGGGGGGCTATCTTGGCAGCAGTGAGTGATTCGGGGGAAAAGCCCAGATGGGTTTTGATGACTCTGAAATCCCACGGCTGCTCCAGGTAATCATCTTTTCCTCTTCAGCCACCGTAGCTGAGAGGAGAGGGGACCGCCATTTGTAGTGGTTGCAAAATCCAAACATCCCAAAGGCTTGGACCAGGAACCGAGTCCAGTCAGTCATTGAGGAGAGCAGGGAGCAAAGGGGGCTGCAGTTGGGGAGCTCCTAAGGCAATGGCTCAGATGTTGGGCCAGGGGGGAAAAAAAAACAATTAGCATCTCTAACCTTCTTTTCCTGACCCTCAATGAGAGAAGAGCATTGTGGCGAGCAAGGGCGTGGGGTGGGGCGATGCTGGGAGTAGTTTAGATTTGAACCATGACAGGTTAGGTGCATCTTTTGTCTTTGGTATGCGGTGGCTTCAGTGAGATCAGCAGTTCTTTGTACATAGAGTTTTGGGTGTTTTTCTCCAGTTCTATCATTGTAGATTGTGGAAAACAAAGTCCCAAGGCTTTGAGCTTAGCGATAGCTTGGCTGGTAGATTCCTCATGCCCCTAGCTGTTCTCCTTGGACTTGAATGTTTTGTGTGGAGAGAAAACAGTCAGAGTGGTCCAGCGGTGGGGAGGACTTAGATTTGATGTCAAGTGACAAATTTCAATGCTACCCCCTGCTCCTTACCTCCCTATCCAAAGTTCGTTGTACTAGGGGAAGTGGAGAACCAATCCCTGCAAGGCTCCTGCGAGGGGGAGGAGTTTGTTACATCCAATCAACACTGTGAAGTCTGTTCTGCAGCAATTCAGCCAGTACACGGTGCATGACCGAAACTCATCTAGCTAATTCCATTGCTTAGACTGAAAATATTATTGTTCAGATATATGTAGGGTATGGCAGGTGATTCTCAGTGTCTCTTTGTCCAAGTAGGCTGATCAATATTCCAAGTAGGAATATTCACCTTAATAGTCATAAAATAATGTGTTCATGGAGACAAAAGTCTATAAATTTGATTAACCAAGATTCAAGCAGCCAACCCAGGACATTTTCAGAACTGAACCGAATTCCCACAGGGAATGAGTCCACAGTGGACATGGCTTTTCACGTCTCCGTGAGCTGCTCGCTGAATGGGGGACGTGTGGGTGGGCACGGCCCTGCTGGGGCAGGGCTGGACAGCAGGACCGGCAGGACGCAGGTGGCTCCTGGCTCAGCAGTTGCTGCCTCTGTAAGTCAGGAGTCCTAGAAATGGCATTCTGTTCCCAAAGGCTTCTGGCCCACGCCGTTTGGTGCTGTAGTAGCCCTGGAAGATTGTCGTTCCCCCCACAATACTGAAGAGCAGGCTGAGGTTCAGAAAAAGTGGTGTGTTTCTGCTCCCAAAGAAATACTTCCTCTGGCTCCCAGGCACTTCCAGGCCCAAGATCTCAAAAAAAAAAAAAAAAAATTTTTTTTAACTTTAACATTCCTCAGCTGGCTTGCCAGCACAGAACTCGTAGATTCCCCTTCAGCCGCACCCCCAGCAGAAGGTAGTGGCCTTCATTTATGGGTTGTGATTGGCCCCTTGCTCAGGGAATGTCCTGGCTATTGATAACTCCTTCCCATAAAAAAAAGGGGGGGGTCTAAGTGGGGGTAGGTGTTTTGTCTTTAAAAGTAGAAATGGAGTGTGATGACAGGGACACCAGACACGGGGCTGTAGAATTATCACCAGGCAGGGGAGACCCATATATTACTTCTTCCTTGGGGCTGGAACCTCTGACGTGTGCGGGTCGGAGCAGGCCCAGTAGAGCCCTGGTTTGGGTGTTTGCAGCTACTATCCATTGAGCATCCAGTGGGTGGATGGCGCCATGCTTGGTGTGAGAGATCTGAGTAAGATGTTGGTTTTTCCATAACTACAGAAAATCAAAAGCCCAGACCATTAGGCTTTCCCTTTGTGTCGATGAAACCAAAAGTGCTTCTTAAAACTTAAGCTCCATTCATGGCTTGTCTAACGTCATAGTTTTGGAGAGACCGCAGCTGAGCAGTGGAGATGCATCAACTGATGGCCTCAGTCAGTTCATTCTTTAATTTTCCTCACCAAATTATTGACTCAGAGCATAACCAAAGACCTCATCCACTCACCCCTGGTAGGTTCAGGGAATTGGAGTTCGATGTAAAGCTTGGGTGGGGCTGAGGGAGGAGGGAAGGGGAAAGGGAGAAGGGAGAAAGGGGAAGGCATGGAGTTCTATACCTCAGCCAGCAGCTGCCTTCCTTTTCAGCTGCCGTCCAGCCGCAGACCCTCTAGTTCCATCTCCCTGGTGCCATCCTTGCTCAGACGGCCTTGGTGGCCCTGGATCCCACCCCACCCCACCCCCATCCCACCCTTGAGACTCGTCTCAGGCTGCTTGTAGGCTGATTTGACATGAATCAAATTCAGCCGAAGTTGATGGTCACAGGTAGTCAGCTGGGCCTGGCTGAGCACTGCCCCGACGCCGATGGCGGAGTGAGCCTGGAGACAGGAGCGAGGAATCTGGGCTGGTGGGTCCGTGTGGGGGAAAGAGGTAGCCCCTTTATAACAAGATTTTCAAGTGGATATATATAAAAGAAACAGTTGCTTGTGAAATATACTTTTGTAAATAATATTTAATTTTTTAAATAATATATTTGGTGCTGTTTTCTCAGATCCCCTGAGAGCACTTTTTATTTTCATTTTTAAATTTTACAGGTTCTTCTGCATTTCTTGAAGTATATTTTAAGGGAAACAGTGATCACCAATGTATTGTGTTTTATTTTGTTTTTGTTTTTTTTGTAAAGACATCTCTATCGCATTAGAGGCAGTAAAGCAAGGCCTCTCCGTATTTCCCCCAATGGAATGAACTCTACAGTACGTTACCAGGTTGAGAATCGAACTATTTTCTTGCACCAGTATTGGCCAGAAAAGAAAATAAATATAATCAAATAAATTTAGTAACAACTTAGAGTGAAACAAATTGGAAAATGGGAATCTTTTTTTTTTAAGAGTGTGTGTGTGTGTGTGTGTGTGTGTGTGTGTGTGTGTGTGTGTGTAAAAAGCACTTTGGACTGTGCCTCCTGGTTTCTTTTTTATTGGGGACAGTGTACCTATAGTTTACACCTTGGGCACATACGGCTTTTCTTCCTTCTCTCTGGTGGCGGTTTTCTCTCTGAGAGGACCAGCAGCACAGCCACGAGATCGCATTTTCCTGAGCACGGAGCTGTTGCCAATCTATTCCTTTTTCTTTCTTTGCGCGCTCAGCTGTTACGGACTGTAAAGGAAATCTGTTGCTTGTGAAGACCCAGCAGAGTCAGATCGTTGGGATGTGAGTGTGTCCGTCACGGAGCCCAGAGCTCCAGCTGCTGTAGAAGCCACATCATGTTAAAACATCGATTGGTTTGGGTAGAAAGATCAGTAATGAAATAATGCACATACCTTGTTGGTAAACAGCTTTTTAATTTGTGTGTTTTTTTTTTTAAGGTCAGTTTGCCTCAGGTTCAGGAAGAGGCTGAGAAATCAAATCTCGAACACAATCAACTTATGTATTTTTTTAAAAGTCTGCCTCAAATGAGAAATCACGCTAACAGTCTGGGTGAAGGAAAGAGATATTTAATTTTTTAAATTAAAGTACCGTCATGAAATCTGCCAGTAGTGAAAGGTAAAGCCAAGAAGCAAGCTCTTACCATTTTACCAAATTCTCTCTGCCCGTATGTTTTTGTGTAACATTTCAGTGAAAGTGAGAATTCGCTTTTCCGACCTGCAGAGACTGTCTCTAAATACAGACTCTTTACGCTTGTGTTTACAGACAATTTGTTGGGTTTGGGTTTTGTTACTTTCCTTCCTTTGTTTATGTTGTTGTTGTTGTCGGCATTTTTCAGGTCACTTTGCTTTAATAACAAAGATCGTAATTTTCCAATAATTTGTCTTCACCATCTCCTGTGTTTGTACATAGTGATTCAGTATTAGACAAAAGTGCATTGTTTCTGTCATATTTCCAATCTGTGTTGGTGCTCATTTGAGAAAATAAAGTTTTCAAATATTCTTTGGAGGGCTCGTCTGCCTTAATTGACCCAGCCAGTTTTGGCTGGATACTCAATACCGAAAGGCCTGTAGGAGGTCATCTGTCTGTAACCCCATTCACAGATCTGCCAGCTGAGACCCCGAGCACTTATTTTCTCCAAGGAGAGTTGGCCAATTGATGAGTAAAAAGCGGGTCTCCTGCTCATCTACAAATACTTCTCCTAGCTTTAGATATGAGAAATGCATGAATGACGTTAATCATTTCTGCCTACCACGCCCCATATTCTCAGTTCTTCTGTTAATACCGATTTCTTTGGAGATGGGAGTGCATTAGGTAAGGGGGAGAAAAGAAGTAAAAGAGTTAGGTCAAAAAGAGGTAGCATCATCTCTGAATACCTGACAAAGGGAGATGAATACTCACGGTGATAACATGTAGAAAACCACTCACTAACAGACACTAAACATGTATTACTGGTTTCCAGGCACAGAGTGAGACAGTGCGACCGTCCCGATAAATCAGCTGTCTTGGTTTTCCAAGTAGTCTGGGCACACTCCCAGCCTGGCATGGCCAGCTGTAAGTGTGGCTTTGTGCCCTGGTGTTCTTTAAATGTTTTGGTCTAGACATCATCAGTTTATACTGTATTTTAAAGTACTTTTCCCCAAAACTTGCCTCCATAACTTAGGGAGTTCCCATCTTGCACGGGCAACCTACATCACCAAGAAAGAAAGAGTTAAAACCACACCCGTGTGTGTATTTGTGTGTTTTCTCATCAGTGGTAACATTTTAAAAGTCAATTCCCTATCATATAGGAAGTCCCCTCTCTCCTTCCCGTGAAGCTTCACCTACCTGTCTGCACCCAGCTATAGTTGACTTCTGTTTGTCCTTGAGCACATTACGTTCCTGTGACCTGATTTGCTTCAGTGGACGTGCCTGCTATCGTGTCATTCTTGTTTGCCTTTGGCAGATGAGGAGGAGAGAGAAGATAGCATGTGCAGGAGACACCCAGTCTCCTGGGTCCGCGCCCTTCCCAGCTCAGCCCCGTCAGTGGCTGGCAGTGGCTGGGAGATCAAGCTGGGGAAAGCGAGGGGAGGACGCTAGTGTTCCTTGAGTGCCTGGTTTGTGCCAGAAGCTCTGCTTTGCCTGTGTGTCCTCACTTAGGAGCCTTGCAATGAGGCACCTCCTCACATCAAACTAGGAGCCCTCACCACCCCGAGGGAAAGCAGATTTGAAATCAAACATCAACTATTCCCATTCCATAGATGATGAAATTGAGGTTTTGCAAGGTTTCTGACTAGCGGCATGGCCAGAAAACAGCCTGTCTGACATCTCACAGGCCTGTGTTCTTTCCCTGTGCCACGTTCCAGACTTCATCCTTGTCCTCCCTCCATCCCCGTGCCACGTCCCAGACTTCATCCTCGTCCTCCCTCCAGCCTTCTTAATTCCAGTGTGGCCTCAGATGACACTCTGCCACGTGACTGCTTAATAAATAAGGGTTCAGGCAATGCAAATGAGAAACAATGTAAACAAAGCCACAAAAGTCAGTGCTACATGAAAAGATGTTGTATAACCCATAGCTGAATGTAAGCCGGGTTCTGTTGTTTTTAATACTCTGTGTAATGGATTTCATATGTAATCCTTGGCCCCTCAATCAATAGGAACTTAATATGGTTTGGTGAACATTGAATTAATGTGGATGGTAGAGAATTAATAGCTTTAAACATTCTGTTCAACATGTTAGAATCCCTAAGAGGAGAATGAAGATGAGGTTAGCATTAAATGTTTTCTACATGAGGTAAATGGTTATACCATGCACCATCAAATTATTGTTCTCATTTATTTTTGACATAACATGTCCCCTGTCTAGTCAGGAAACTAACCCCAGGGAGCAGAAATTCAGTGGTACTAATTGTGCAGGGTGGGGCACAAAGGACTCTGCAGGGCCCCCTCCCTGCCGCTGGCCGAATACCCAGCCACGCCAGCCTCGACCCTCGCAGGCAGCTGTTTCCTGCAGAAGCAATTGCTCATAAATCCTTTTATCTGGTCCCAATAGAGGGCTCACGCCCCAGACCCTGGAGCAGGGCAAGCTCCTGGAGTTGGGGCACCCGCCCTCAAACACTTGTTTCCCTTAGTGAAAAAGGAACTATATGGAAAGGGCTCAGCCCAGTACCGGGTATATTATATGTCAATAATAAATTAATTGTTGTTATAATAGATTCTCACGTCTGCTTTGAATTGGGAGTGAGATAAAGAGGACTATTGTATTCGTTCTTTATGTGCAGTATATGTTTAATTTCTTGCCAATCCTGTGCAGCGAACGCCCCCATTGTACAGAGGAGAAACTGGGGCTCTGAGAGGGTAAATAACATGGATTTTTTAAACGCTTGTTCTGGTTCTGAAGCCTACACCCTGTCGGTGGCCCTGGCTCGCCACTCAGGAAACAGGAGTAACTACCAAATAGGAAACTTTCTGCCAGATCTAAGCACACACCCAAAACTTCATGGCTATTTTGTTCTCTTATGTTTAATTCTTTTTACACGAAATGAAAATCCTGGCCTTTCCAGGGGAAGCCAAGAGCTTAGAACGGAGACAAGAGTTGTGTCGTATTATACCTTTATTTCATAAGGATTTCAGGCCTGTTGATTTTACATTTCCTAGAAGGGGGATGAAGTGTCAATTTCAGTTGTTGAGACTGCTTTAAGAGATACAAATCCAAAAACTCACTCACTCAGAAGTGACTGAAGTATCCTAACTTAGGACACCATCTCTATGGGGCCATTCCAGACCAACTCTCCAGACGAGCTTGGAACAAGCCGAGGATTGAAAGTTGATGTCACAGAAGATACTTCTAATTCCCAAGTGATATGGGATCATTTTAATGAGAGTGAGACTTGCTAGAGATGCTGAATATTTCAAGGCATTAGCAAATTATTTGAAATCTCTGACAGAACTATTGAGTTATATTTATTTAAAATTAAAGTCATGTTACTGATTTACCCCAAGATCAACCACGAGCAGGGTCAAGGAGAAGGGAGGGTGGCTCTGGTGCGGGGCAGATGGGGACTTTAAGCCTGATTGCGTGCTTGTATGTGTTCACTTCGAGGAAGCCACAGCAATTCTCAGGACCAGATCCCATCATCTGTAAAAACACACAAGTTATTGTGAGGCTCACAGAACAGCCACAAAGTGCCCGGCACATTGCCCAGATCAAGTAGGCGTTAGCAAATGTCACTGCCTCCCAACCCCCCACCCCCACCCCCCAGTGACAGGAGCTCCCTGTGATGGGCCCTGCTAGCACATAGGATATTCAGGACCTGACATTCCTCCCTTTAACCTACCTCTGCAAGGGACACTTGGGAAACCAGTTCTTGGTCATGGGCCAGGTAAGTAACAACTGGAAGTGAAACCCACAGCACCTTGGCCATTGGACCAGGTGTCCCCGTTACCTGGCACCACGTTACCTGCGTCTACTTCAAGGAGAGAATGTACACATTTATGGGGGTTGGGGAATGAACGAGAAGAGCATCAGCTAGAAAAACAACCTGAATGTTAGGATCCTGCTTGATTTTTTTTTTTTTTTTGGACATTTCAATACTAACCATTGGTGGTGGTCTTCAGCAAAGCAGCATTGGCCTGTTACCCTTGCCTCCTGGTCTGGTGTGCAGGCAACACACGGGAGAGGAAGCTGAACTCTCTCAGACTCGCTCACGTCCCCGGCCTCCGCTCCCCGGGACTGCCTGCCTCCAGTTCCAAGCCACTTCTGCAGAGCGAGCCGCACCAGCGCAGCCACCAAGCGACCGAGCCAGGGAGACTTCGTTTACGGCTTTCGTAATGGAGTCTCCTGGGACATTTTTGGTTTCTCATTCCCAGAAGCCAAAATGCATCCACAGAATGTTCTTGAAATTTATTACTCGTTTATTCTTTTTTCCTAGGACATTCTTTGAGCCACCTTGATAGAGTTTAAGATGCTCCTTCACAAAAATAGGATAATCTGAGTTGTCATTCATTTGGCTAACATGTTCTACCCAAGCCAGCACAGTGTTGGAAATGGAGAATACAGGTCAATAATGCTGCTGGTCATAATATAAGCATAATCCTGTGTTGAGCATGCCACGTTTATTACCCAAGCTGCCACTAATCCGACAGGAATTTGTTTTATCTTTGTCTGGTTCCCAGTCCCTTATTTCCACAGTCATTGGAAAATAGCACCCACGTGACCTGGAGGCACTCCAACTTGAAGTTGTTTCCATGGTGATGAGACATGCCCAAAGTTCACGTTTCATTTCATTTTCTACTTCAATGATATTCTAAAGAAATGGTACCATCTGAGGGAAAGTGGATTGACAGAGGGAGTGCCACTGACCTTCCGGGCCCCTAGCTGTGGGAGGGACCTCTGGGAGTTTCTGTTCAGCCAGAGGGAGTGGGTGTTTATTGCAAAGAAAAGGTCAGAATTGTCACAGAGATCACTGGTTTGGACCTGTTGTGTCCAGTGTATCCAACATGTCATCTTGCCTTAGGTAGACCCGGGTCTCGCCGGAGGCAGGCTTTCCTGGAATAGCAATGTCATAAAGGAGGCAGAGCTCAGGATGAGAACTGTGAGCCCCTTTCTGCCTGTGGCACATGGGGATTAAAATAACAGACTTCTAGGCCCTGCGTGGGCCAGCCAGTTGGTTGGACATTGTCCTGCAAACTGAAGGGTCACCACTTCAATTCAGGTCAGGGCACATGCCTGGGTGGTGGGTTCGGTCCCCCATCGGGGTGTATAGGGAATGCAACCGATCACTGTTTCTCATTGTAGATGTTTCTCTCCCTCTCTTTCTCCCTCCATTCCCCTCTCTAAAAAAAAACCAAACAATTAGATTTCCAGGTTCTAGTTAGCTGTATGACCTTGGATAGGTCAGTTACCTTCTGAGGTTCAACTGACTTGAACCGTGAAGAGGCTCATAAGGACTGAGTAAGATACTGCGTGTCGAGTGCCCAGACAAGGCCTGGCACCCCAGCACTAGAGCAGCGTCCATTGTTGCGTTAGCAGCGGTGCAGGCCAGGCGTGGAGGTAGGTTACTTCAAGTGGAAAAAGGCATGCAAATCACTAGACAAACCCTAGGAGTATTAGTGGAATGCTTTATAACTATCCTTTTTCTTTGTGTGCACTTCCTGAACATGTTTTATTTTACATTTCCTTCCAGGGAATTTGGCAAATAGTAAATATCCTCCAGAACAATAATTTACACATTCTTTCAAAAAGTCTTTAAGAGCCGGGAGCCCAGGGGGATGCTGGGAATAGGCAGTGAGGCGGCTGCCCTCAAGGAGGTTTCTCAACCCCCTGGGGAGCGCTTGTTTAACAAGGGGGCATGGGTGGCTGCCCAGTGAAGGATAGGTCAGGTTACTGCAGCAGCTACTGATTTGGACTAGAAAGTATAGTTCTAGAAGGCTTCCCAGGGCCCCTTGCTGCCCTTGGTCCTCTGGGTCCCCTTAGCATTTGTGTCAGGTCTCTGTCCTGGTCCTTACCAGTTCCCAGGAGTTCCTCCAGGGCCGGGGCCCAGACTCTTTACAGCTGGCCAGAGGAGCGGCTCAGTGGGTGTTTGGTGAACCCTTATTTTTTTCTATTTTAATTTTTTTTTAAGAGAGGGGAAGGGAGGGAGGAAAAGAGGGAAAGGAACATCAATGTGAGAAAGAAATGTATCGGTTCCTCTCACATGCCCCCAACTGGGGACCAGACCCACAACCCAAGCATGTGCCCTGACCAGGGATCAAACCAGTGACCTTTCGCTTTGCAGGCTGATGCCCAACCAAGCCATGCAGGCCAGAGCTTTGATGAACTCTTTAACAGTTAGTAGTCAGATGGTTTCATACAGTCCAACCTAAGTGCAAGTGGTGGGAGTGTGGGGTGGCTGGCAGTCACTCATGTCATAGCAAGAAGAAGGATTTTTCCACATGGTGTGTGTCAGATAGAGATCTGAGCAAAGTCTTGGGAGGCACAAACGTGAGTCATTTCAACTGGCTGGCCAGAGGGAGATGTGCTGTCTGCTGCCCAAGAGAAGACGTTGCAGTGTGGCGGGGGAGCAATGCATGGGCTCACTCAGCTGCAGGCTGAGCAAGTGGTGAACATGGACTCTACCTTTTCTGTGGGACGCTCTAGGTGCAGCCTCTTCTTCTTCAGGCCCCACTAATCTGACCATTTGCTCTTCCTCTGTCTTCCCTAATCTGTTTAGTCTAGGCAATCCCTTTCAAGTGAGGGATGGAGGTGGAAAAAGGCTTGCCTTCATTTATGGTATTTTCTAGTAAATATTTTGCTCTTGCCTAGGGAATTCTTTTTTTTACTCTTGATGGCCTAGGATTTTAGAACTCAAAAGCCAAAGAAATACAAATATTTTTAAGTCAGATATAGAATTTATAGATAGTGAAACTCACACTTGTACAGTTCTGCGAGGTCTGACAAATGCATGCAGTCACGTAAGTAATCAAGATAATAGAATATTTCCATCACCTCAGAAAGTTCCTTCGCATCCCTTTTATAATGAACCCCCACCCCTACCCCCAACCCCAACAACCACTGATCTGTTTTCTGTTTCTGTAGTTTTTCCTTTTCCAGAATGCCATATGCTGTGTAGCCTTTTGAGTCAGGTTTCTTCATCACGTTCCAACATAAAGCTTTGGAGATTCGTCCAGGTTGTTGCACAGACCAGTGGGTCATTTTCTTAGGGTTGAATAATATTCCATTGTATGGACACACGGAAGCACGCTCACCAGTGGATGGCCATTTGTGTTGCTTCCAGTATCAAGCTATCGTGGAAACACTGCCACAAACACTGTGGACGGATTTGTGTATAGTGTGTGTGTGTGTATGTTTTCACTTCTCTTGGGCGAATTACTAGAAGTGAGATGGCCGAGTCATAGGGCCAAAGCAGTTGTGCCATTTCGCATCCCAGCCAGCTGTGTGAGAGAGTTTCCGTTGCTCCAAACCAGCGCCAGCACTCGGGGTGGTCTGTCTGTCTGCTGTTTGTCGGTTTAGTTGTTCTGATGTATGTGGATACTCGTTTTTTCTTTCCGATTTCTACCGCCACATTCCTCCCTTGGGATAATTGTATAGAAAATCCTATCTGACCAGACAAGGCAAAGAGCCAAGAGGAAATTTAGGAGCAACTTGACATAAGTACAAATGCCTTTTGCTTTGTCAGAAAACGAGAAGACAGGGAAGAAAATTGGAGAAGCGGGAGAGCGGGCAGGTGTTGGGAAGAGGCCCCGGTGTAGGGTCTCATCGCCTTTCCAGTGTGACTCGTTCCTTTTGTCACCCATCTAGGTGGGAAGCATACGCTTCGGCCACGTTTTCTGATTAATACTTTCGGAAAAATCCACTTTGCTCTTGGCGTAGGTTATGAAAACGACCTGTTTTTGTTGAATCCTGTTTTCCAACCTGGTCTCCCTTAAACGAGAAATGCCGGCCCTTTCAGAAAGATGGCTGGGATGATAACATTGCTAAAATAGCCCCATGTAAAATCATTATACAGAATGGCGCATTCAGAGGAAAACCTCACCTTGTGACCCAGAACTATGTTATTTCCTGGCTCTTTAGTGAGACACTTGACATGCAGAGCCTTTGAGTCCTGCTGGGGATCATCTTGCTCTTTTTCTCGTCACTCTCCATTTACTTCCTTAGCACGCGTTTGCTGGATGATCGTGCAGTTTATAGTCTTGGCCATTTGGTTCGAGGTTCTGTTGAGACGATTATGACCTGTAAAAGAGGCTGTGTGAATCGAGACCTAGAAAAATCAGCCCTGGCCAGGCAGCTCAGTTGGTTGGAGCATCATTCCGATGCACTAGGGTTGTGGGTTCGATTCCTGGTCAGGGCACATACAAGAACCAACCAGTGAACGCATCAGTAAGTGAAACAATAAATCTCTCTCTCTCTCAAAAATAAATTTTTTTAAATGTAGAAAAATTAGGTCTGAAATAAAGAATACTACCCTCTCCCTCCTTGTGCATGAGAATAGAAAGGAAGGCATGTCTTTCAGCTGCGCGTGGACCACGCACGGAGGATTCTGATTGCCCAGGGCTGCTTCTTACACACGTCTCTGCCGTCAGCAGGAGGAACACACCCCACAGCCTACCCTGAAAGTCTGTACGTCCCATTTGCTTTCCTCCAAGGAGAAACTGCTGCTTGTATCGTACACTACCTACACCAATCACCTCTCTTTTACCAAATGCAAGGGGAGACACAGGACCAGAGGGGCAAACGTTTTGAAGAATTCAGTGACTTGCTGACTGGCTGGCAATGCTTACTCTTGGTTTCTAAGCAATGAACCGCGACTCACAAGCAAAAGGCTGCACCTGGTTTCAGCCATTATCTGCATCCATATTCCCCAAGGCTCTGTATCCAGGGCAGATACTGTGGCAAATGCAGAGCCTGCTGAAATTCAGCATCCATGTTTGAGAGCCAGACTCCAGACATTTGGTTCAGAAAGTGATGGTGACACAATGGGGTCAAGTGAAGCTGTTAGGAAAATAGCTATTAATAACAGCCGTGTGCATCGAGCACGGGCTCTGTGCCAGCACCAGATGCCCTGCGTGTTCTTTGTACACTAACCTTCGCATTGGCCCCATAAAGTAGGTCCTATGATCAACCCCGTTTTACGGTAATGAAAACTGAGGCTTAGTGAGATAGTGACTTCCTAAGGGCCCACGGCGAGCAAGATGGTAGGGCCGAGTTTTTAGGCCCAGGCCGTGTGTCTCTGGAATCTTCATTCCGAACCACTATATATATTGTACTTATAACCGGGGCCCCATGGCAACAAAAATCCCTGGGTAGGTAAGTCTGACTGTGGGAAAATGTGAGGCCAAAATGTTTCCCAGATTTCGAAATCTATCTCAAAAAACAAATTTATTTCAGTAAGCCACTGATTTAACAGAGATTCATGGGCATGTGCAGGTGCTAGGGGTGCAACAGTAACCAGATCACAATGGCTCCTGCCCTCACGGACCTGACAGTCTTAGAGAGAGATGGTTGGTGAAGAGAGAACTATAACAACAAAAAAAATGAGGTGTTTCATCAGAGGTATGAAGGGGCAATGCCAAAAAGGAGGAAGCGGCGCCTAAATCTGATTGCGAAAGTGAGAAGGTTTCACAGAGGAGGCGTCCTAGGGGCTGAGTCTCAAAAAATAGTGATCACTGAACGCATAAGGTGTGTGCGCACGCTTGTGGGTATGTGTGTGCGTGTGCACACGAGTTCATGCATATGGCGTGGGGGTGTCGCCAGGGGAGGAAAGGAAGCATTCTGGGCTCATCAAGAGCCCAGCCCCAGTATCCACACCTGAGACAGCACGTCTGGTGATGCCCGGAACATGGGGCTTGAGGCCAACAGCAGGAGAGGAGGATGAGGCTGCTCAAGGAAGCCAGGGCCAGGTCTTGAAGGGACTTGGAGGGAGTTTAGGGTTCACTCCCAGGCAACAAGAAGCCAGTACAGGATTCTGAGCAGAAGCATGACATGGTCAGATAGACATCAAATTCCAACTTGGCCAATTATGGGAGGAAAGAGAGGCTAGATGATGGCAGGAAGGTAATTTAGAAGGATGCTGCAGTTTTGTGGACAAGAGAGAACGCAGCGCCTAACTGAGGGCTGTGTCCATGGGGATGGAAAGGAAGAGTCGAATCAGGGAATGATTGGTGAGACCGAATCCCCGGGATCTGAGGACCGCTCCACCATGAGGTAGCACAGTGGCTAACCGCACAGGCTGTGGTTCCAGACTGCACTGGTTCCGTACACTGACCAGCAGTGTGACGTGGCCAAGTGACTTCATCCCTCGGCCTCAGTCTCCTCATATAAATGAAGACAGTAACTACTTACGCCACAGGGTCGTGGTAAAGATCCAGTGAGATCCATGTGCCTAGAACAGTACCTGGTACAGTAAGTGCTCAACACGTTTTCTGTGTATGTCAGTTTAGTGAGTGAAGAGGATTGATCTGGACCAGGTCCTGGGTCCTCACCTGAGTGGCCAGGTCACCGTGAACTAGGTGCACAGTGGTCGCCTGGAGAAGGCTACAGTCTAACAGAGCACCTTTGAAAACCATTGCGCAGCAGATCCTAATGGACCTCGATTAAGATTTGGTGTCCTCGTTTAGCCGTAGGAGTAATAAACGAAACTCCTGAGTAGCTCCAGGTTCTGGGCTGCCTGACTCACAGGAATATTTTCTGCCTTTGTTTTGATCAAAGTTCTCAAAAGATATTTTGCAAACATCAAAAATATTTCATGTGATCCTAAGGCTCTTAAAGTAATCCCAGATCACTGGAAAAAAAAAAAAAAGTACTAGGAATGCTCCCTGGAAAGATAATTTTTTCAAATTTCTAAGCTTTTAAAAATGTAACAAAGCTTTCTGGAACTTTCTATGTATTTTTCCCCAAGTGCATTCTATCCCCTCTGAATTCCTGTGGATAATCCTAGTGGGGATTCATGTTTGACTCTTCCGATTTTCCTTTCAGGCACAGACCTTTCCAGTTTTGAAAAACTGCCCCTTACGGAGAGACACTTTGGAACAAATGATTTTCAGCCTGTGATGCTCCCTTCTACCAATTAATCCATTCATCCACCCTCTGGTCCATCTGTCTACCCACCCACCCGCCCATTGACCCATCCAGACCGTCCGACTGTGTGGTACAGTGGTGAGGAGCCCAGGACTTGGAGCCAGGCACACCACTAGTAAGCTTGACCACTGACTAGCTGTGAGATCTTCGAGGCTCTCATATAACCTCTCTGAATCCAACTCCCTGTTTGTAAAATGGGGATCCAAACAAGTATCCAGTTCTCTTGTGAGGATCAAATGAGGAAGAATATAAAGTATGGAGCCAGTGCTGTGCGTGTATGAAACACTCAATTACTCGTGGTTGATTTCATTGTTCTGCAAGCCCAGGGCGGAGCCAGACACTGAGCATGCGGGGGTGCACACGGGGGTGGGAGGCCCTGCACTCACAGCACTCGCGGTTTAGAGGAAAAGAAAGATGCGGAATAAATATCCCCTCCCAAATAACCCCATCTATTAAACAGCACTGCTGTTCTCCCAGTTTAGTAGGCTGAAAAATCCAGAAATCAGCTCTGATGCCTTTTTCTGTCATCCCCACCCCATATCTAACCCACAGGCAATTCTTGTTTGCTCTGCCCCCGAAGTGTATAACAAGCCTGGCCAGTTTTCATCACCTCCAGTGCTACAGCCTGGTTCAAGGCGCCCTCTACCCTTGCCTGGACTCCTTCCTTTCACTTATGCCACTTACAGCACATTTCCAAAGAACTGCAGGGATATTTTCAAAGCATAAATCAGACCTTGCTGGGCCTCGGCTCAAAATGCTGCAATTAGAATAAAATTCAACCTTCAAGGTTTACATACTCTGCCACCTGCAGCTTCACTACCCACAGCCACACGGAAATTATTTCTGTGCCGTGAACACATCAAGCTTGTTTCTGCCCGGAGGCTTTGCACTGAGGTCTCTGCTGCTTAGGATGCTGTGTGTGCTCCTCCCTTGTCTGGCACCTTCTCAGCCATCCGATGTCCTCAGGTAGGACTTCCCTGGCCACCCTACCTCTTTAAACGCCTCCCCCCCCATCAGTTTCTACACTGTTACCTTGTTTCATTTTCTTCATGTCACTTTTCTTTCTTAAAAAAAATTTATTGATGGGTTTTTGAGAGAGAGAAGGGAGAGAAAGAGAGAGAGAAACAGCAATTTGCTGTTCCACTTATTTATGCATTCATAGAAGATTCTTGTCCGCACCCTGACCAGGGATCAAACCCGCAACTGTGGTGTATTGGGATGATATTCTAACCAATTGAGCTACCCAGCCAGGGATCTTCCTTTTTTCTTCCTTTCTCTCTGTACCCTCTTTATCTCCTCTCCTTGTCCTCCCTCTCTCTTCTCTCTCTCTCTTCTGTGTCTTTTATGGTAATAAGCACATAATAGGTGCTCCATAAATATTTTCAATCAAGGATTGCATGAGTGACATAAAGACAATGAAGTGCGTGTGACCCTGGGAGCGGCACCACTGTGGCAGTGCTGGTGACAGCTGCCCAGCTCTGTGTTGGAAAAGATTTCCATCTGTCTGAGACTCAAATTCAGTCATGTCTGATAGCAAGAACTTGGACTAGAGTTTCCTCAGGATTCTTTCCAATCTGAGATCCTGGGATCCACGCCCTTTACCACGTCCTGAAGTGTCCTTCTTTCACCTGGTTCTTAGCAATACGCAGATTACAGAGCTACTGTGGCCAATTAGATAGTGAAACGTAGACCTGGCCGGCATTCTTAATAGAGCAATCAGTCGCCTTCCTGAGAGGCACCGCCAAAATTCTAGCCAGGCTATTTCACAGCTGATACAATAACAAAGACTCCCATTTGTGGGGCACCTACTACGCCCCCTCCTTCTGGCCAATTCTTACACAAACTCTGCAGACTAGGTATTATCCTCCTCCTCATTTTGCATATAAGGACCCTGAGGCCCAGAAAAGACTCTTGACTTGCCCAAGATCACAAAGCTGGTAAAGGTGGGAGCTGCGATGCAAACCAGGTCTGTCTGTCTCCTGCGCCTGGGCTGGTTCCAGACAGTCTAGAGGGCCAAGTCCTTAAAGCAGGGGGTAGATGGCATTGATAGCAACCCAACTAATGCTAATTTAGGAAAACAACCCCGAGATAAAGAATCATAGAAAGAAGACTATAATTAGCCTGCTGGCCCAGCAGGAATGGTGAGTTTTATCTACTGCAGGTCAAAGCTATTGGCTTCTGGAGATTCGAGGGCAGGATTGTGGGGACCTTGGAGAAAACTGTTTTCAAAGACAAGGAGCCCATGTAGGGCTTCTCTGGGCTGTGCCCGGGAGGGCAATGTCCTTGCAGTGATGAGAATGCTGGGGCACAGAAACAGGGAGGAGCTTGTAGGGAAACAAGTGGACCCTAGACAGAGTCCAGATGGTGTCAGGGGGCGGGAGGCCTGGGAGAAAGGAAGGAGAAGTAAATGTATCTGTAGCAGGAGACTCGGAAGAAAGATTTTGTATCCCTCTTTGTTCCCCCAGAATGTTTTTCACTGCATCCCTGGCTGAGGCACCCTTTCCTTCCTCTTAGAGCTGTCAACAAAAATTCCCAGTGTGAGGTGTGAAACAGGAAACACTTTATCGAGGTGAACCTTTTGCAAACCGGGGAAATGCAGCCAGTGGAACAAACCTGAAACCAAGGGGAGGCCACCTTTTATAGAGAAAGTTGCCATTGGTTCCATTAGTCCAGTTTTGAGCAAATGAGGCTTCCAAATTAGTACAGTTCTGATTGGCCAGCATTGTGTGCTCTGATTGGTCAATTTATATGTAAATGAGGATATAACTGTGCAGTTCTGATTGGACAGGGCAGGTTTCAGTTCATTGGTCAAAAGAAAAAACCAGGAACTCTCTTATAAGAGTTGATCAGCCCTGGCTGGTGTGGATTGAGCTCTGGCTGGGGAACCAAGGGGTCACCAGTTTGATTCCTGGTCAGGGCACATACCTGGGTTTGTGGGCCAGATCCCCAGTGGGTGGCCTGTGAGTGGCATCCACACATTGATATTTCTCTCCTTCTCTTTCTCCTTCCCTTCCTCTCTCTCTAAAAGTAAAGAAAAATAAAATCTTAAAATTTTTTTTAAAAACTAAAGAGTTGATCAGACAGTAGTATGTTGAAAACCCAGTCTGTGGCTTTCCCCTAAATGCAGAGTATGTGAGCAGCTCTAGATTGTGGCTGCTAAACTGGTTATGAGCTTGGGCCCAGCTAACCACAGAAAGCCCTTCTTGGAGAATATATTTCTCCTGAGGGTCCACAGAGCCTTCTTTGCATTAGGAGAGAAGGGAATTGAGCAGAGCGGTGGAGGGACACCTTCATAGGCAACTGCCACCAAAATCCCTCAAGTCCTTAAATGTCAGCTTCCTGACCCTCTCATTTAAATCAGACTCCTCCCCCCCGCACCGTCACATCCTCTATGACTGCTGTACCTGCGCACACCTCTCAATAGCATCGCTCACCATGTGTAATTGCACATATATTAGTTTCCACGTTCATTGTCTGGCTCTCCTCCTAGGGCAGAGACCATCTTCATTGTATTCAGCAACGTGTATTCAGAGCCTAGAACAGTGCCGGTGAGAGGTAAACAGTCAAAAACTATTTGCTGAGGGACTACAGGCATGAGTAGTGTCCAGGTGACTGATCCTTGAATTGGGTGGTGTTCGTGGCATGGAAATGAATCACAGTGTGCTCGCCACACCCCCCTTAACATTTGCCTACAGATAAAACCATGTTAGGTCCAAGGGGGACACAAAGACCATTCCCTAAGAGGTGTCAAGGGAAGTCCTGCTCCTTTGCCCACTGAGGTGAGGGGAATTCTGGGCTGCTTTTAGCTGCTTTTATGACTGTGAGTGTACGTCAGTTCAGCCCCAGCTCTCTGCTCCCTATTCCAGCCTCAGTGCGTGCCCAGCTGGGGGCAGGTCATGCTGGGGCTTGCCCCACTTTGTGCTGCCAGGAGCTCTGGCTGGCTCCCATCAGATCTGTGCCTGCTGTTGGCAACCAAGAAGGAAGCAAGCTGTAGCAAGAACAGAGTTCGCCACCCCGCCCTCCCCCACACCCCAGCCGACTCGCAGTAGTCAGCTGAGGGGAGCCAGCTGGTACTGGGTTAAAGGGGCCTAGCTCTTTGCCATCTATAAGCAGGTGTTTGGGGGCCAGAATATTTCTCTTGGTGGGTTGGAAAAACAGGGCATGCAGGATATTTTGTTTCTCCTTTGGCCTCGCTGATAGCTGGGTTCGCCCTAAGGTCAGGCCCACCTGCTTCACTTAGGAGGACTTTGAAATGCAGATAAAGCGCCCAGTGGTGGAACAGACGGATGCCCCTCCTTCTCCTGCACCTACCCATTCTTCTTGACGCCATTGTTTGTGTATGAACTGTGAGGCCCCTGGTAAATGTCATTAGGAGAGATAAATGGAACCAGGAGACTCCTCAATGTGGCTTCAGCAAGATGCCTCAAAGTCTGGATTGGGCCTCTTCTTAGACCTTTTAAATGGAATGAATCTAGAGAAGGGAAGCAGAGTTCTCCTTGTTCCCATGAGCCTTTGCACCAGAGACATTTCTATCAGAGGTCTGCACACCTAGAGATGCTGGTCTTTTTTTTTTTTTTTCTCCACTAGTCTGAGCGGCCTGGATGGCTTTGGTTTGCCCTCACGTTTCCCTCCCTGCATTTCCAGGCACCGTACTTGGCATCTTTTCCAAAGCTGTCTCTTTTCATTTATACTAAACCCATTTCAGGAGAGATCATTATTTCTTTTATACACATGTGAAAATGGAGGTCAGAAAGGTAGAAAATGTACCAAGTGCCCTCGGCCAAGAGACAGACCCAGGTTGTCTGGCTCCTGAACCGGGGTGTTCTTCCCATCCAGGGCCCACAAAGAGCAAGAATGCTGAAACCAATTACAGGGCACCTGGATCACATTGCTTATCAGCATAAATGTAACACTAAAGATGGTTCAGTGCGTCTGCTTCTGCTGGGGACAGACAGAGAAGGGGGAGGCGGCATAAATGTATCCAATCAGCTCTCTGCACCCGGTCGCATCCAGACAACCCAAGCCTCTCTAAGTAGGGCACCTTGTTGCTGTAGTGTCAGAGAAAAGTGGGCCTTGGTGAGGACTAACCCCAGCTTGGCCCACACCTTCCTTCCAGGGTAGCTGAAGGATATGCATTAATGGATAAGAAACACCTGTTTACAGCTTTGCCCAGGACTATCTGTGGTAATGAAAGCTCCAGTGAAAAGTTAGCCTGCGTGCTTGTTGTCTCCTGACCTAAACCGAGGGCAGCTCAGCAACACAGACTCCCAAAGCAGCGCCTTGTCTCTAAGGCCAATGACTTAGTCGTTCCAGCTCTATCCAGCTGCTCCTTCTGCCTGAGCGCCGCCCCAGGCCCTCAGCAGCCGGCTCCAGGAAGTTCGCGGCTTCCTCATTTGAGATGTGTTATTGAACTGTAATCGTACTGTGAGCCGAGCCAGCCACAGCGGTGGCTATTAATAGGGAGGTGAAGAAGGCTGACTCAGGAGGAAGCTGACTTAGGCCGGAGAGGGGCGCCTGGCCACCTTGGCCTACAATCCTCTGGAAGAGGCTGGAGAGGGAGAGGAAGAGACCGGAGCTCATTTCGTTCCTGGGCTGCAGTCAGCTCTATCTGGATTTCTCAGCTTTGGAAACAGACTCCTGAAGCAGTTCCAATGAGAGGGATCTATAGATGTCTTGCCCAGGTCCTTGGGGAGTCTCAGAGCCCAGGGAACAAATGGCTTAAATAGCTATGACACAGCTGAGCAGCAACTCTTCCCTCGTGGCGTCATCAGTCGGGAAAACTCGGAAAGGAGCGCTGGGGCTCTATCTATTTCTGTGGCCTCCCTCTCGGAGAAGCCAGTGCTGACCCAGCCCTCCGCTGGCTGGAGCTCGGCCCTTGGCAGAGACCTCTGAGTAGGGAGATTCTATTTCTGGCTTCTTGATAAGGCTTGGGGAAGTGGGTGGAGGCGGAGGGGTGAAGGTTTGCACAGAGGTGAAGGTCTGGAGCCAGTGAAGGGGCAGGGTGCAGAAAGGCCTAATAATGTCGAAGGAAGTTTTCAGTAACTTCTGTAAAAGCAATGCATTTCCCATGGAGCTGAGACTCCAGCCATTTGGTAGACTTGTCATCACCTGGTAGCCAGAAGCAGGACAGATTCCAAAACCTGGCCCACGGTGCACCAGAGGGAAAACAGAAGCGGCCCTGGGCATTGGGTTCACTGTGTCCCTTCCTCGGCACCAGGCACCGGACACATGCTCTCTGTATGCTGCTACTTCCAGTCCCCGCTAACCCACAGGGTGCATCTAAAAAGGCCACGTGACTTTGTCACACAGCTAAGAGGTGGCAAAGGTAAGACTAAAACCCAGGTCTGCCTGAGAGGCCAGAGGAAAGGCCAGGCTGCATTGAGCTGCCCACATGTCCAAGGTCCGTCCCCATCTTTTCCGTTGCTTCCACCTGGACGCAGCTGCCCCGCCCTCCGTGGCCACTGGGGAAGGCAGGGGGGCGAAGGTCTGTGTGTGCTCCTGGGAGGTGCTGAGAAGTTGGGCAGTAGTATGTGGTCATCGTCTTCCCTCCTTTTTAAGTCGGTTAGGTATGCCTAGGTATGTTTCCTCGAAGTAGATTTGTTTTGGTTCCTGGATCTTGGAAGAAGCAGGCTCAGATGGAGGCAGGATTTGGGGTGTGTTCCCCTTCCTTTCTAAAATATTTATTGCGTGTCTAGTGGGTTCAGCTCAGGGTGACCGGGGCACTTTCAGGCTGTAGAACAATTTAATAACACTATTCATCTGGCATTTTTTGACTGTTTTCCACACACCTGGGGAACTATCTCCATGCCTCTGTCTCTAGAGTTGCACGGGAACCAAAGTCGACGCACTTACCCGCATCTGCAAATACCGGCTCCCTGGAAAGAAAGAAGTGGCTTTCCCACAACGGACTGTAACACGTGTCACTTCCTGAATCCAGAGAGATCCCAGGACCCCAGACACCAGGTTTTACGCTCTAGCAAGCACTTGAGGGAAAGGTCTCGGCCCCCAGCAGTCAAGAGTCCCCGCAAACAGAACTGGAACCAGATCAGGCTTATGGTGGCTCGGTCATTTTATAGACACGTTCTACCCCATCCTGAGAGGCCTGGAGAGTCATTCTCAAGCCCTCAAGCAGCAGATAATCTAAGCTATTGTCTGAAGGTCTTCTGTATGCTTCTGGCAATTCTTTTTCTTCCTGTTTTGAAAGGCACACAAATAGCTTAATGGCAATAATGAACATGCTGGTGGTAGCATCCAGGTGCAGACGTCTGCCTCCTCTCACTGTAGTCAAAGTTAATTAATTCCCACTGTACCTCGAACTGGGTCACCTGCAGGCCTGGGCTGGGGCCTGAGGGGCTGCCAGGGGAAGGCATTTCTAAACTGGTTCTTGCTGTGTTGTCCTCTGCAGGGCTGTGGAGAAGGGGGTACATTTCACCTTTGCGTGGGAACACCCCCCCCTTTTCCTCCGGGGATGTGGCCATTTTCAGATCTGTGGGTGGGGAGGAAAGTCTTCTCTTCCAAAAATAATCTTTCTGCAGTGGGGTTTGAAGCTGGACCAAGCTGCTAGCACTATTTTTACCTAGCTCGCAGTTCAGGGTGTAAATAGCAACTCTGGCTGGTTTTTTCCCACAGCTGATGACACAGTGAGTCTACCTCGTCCAGGCAGAGGCATTCTGGCATTTTGCACAGAGGAGACAGAACAAAAGTCGGCCTCCCAGCCCAGGGGATGAACCCTTGACCAGTATACAAACAGAGGTGGCATCTCCACGGTTCTGTTACCTCGGTCTCTTCTGGAAATACTAGGCCCCTTGATAGCTGCTGGGCTAAGGCTGATGTGGGGTCCTGGGGAAATGGCAGACCCATAAGTCTCTGCGAGAGCATGCGGAGGGCTCCAGGAGCTTGAGCAGCTCTGGGCTGCAGCTGGCTGCCCCCTCACCCTCCCTCTTGCATTAACAAGCACTTCCTCCAAGCTTGCTGCCCTTGGAAGGTTTTTTTTTTTTTTTAATTTTTTTGCCCCACACCCACCCAATCAGGATACTGAAGAAAGACCAAAAAAATATCCACTCGAGGCTGCCCAGATGACAGAATGTCTCTAAAAATATATGCCTCCTAGTTCTCAAGTAACTGGAGACTCCGCAGTGTTCAGCATTGGGAAGTGTCCTTTAGATGCCCTGGTAAGAGGACCGACTCCCTGCCACACTCGAGCAGGACCTTGGGTTATGTTGCCAGCTGGGTTGGGAGAGGTGGGAAGTTCGGCTTCACAGAGGACCCCTCGCTGGTGCTGTTGATGAGCCAGTTAAACCAAAGACTGAGACACGCCCATCCCAGTTGCCGGTCGCCTACTGCTCCTGTTCTGGAGAAGAAGAGACTGCCAGCGCTTTTCCCTGAGGCCAAGTTTCTTACCCAAATCTTTCCCTGAGGTCTCTGGTCTGAAAATAGAAGGGAGAGGTATGAGTGGCAGGAAAGGAGTTCCTTGTTATGAATCACACAGCAGCTGCTCATTCCCTTCCTTCAGGTACACATTGGTCAATCGTCAATCAAGCAGAGAATTTCTCAGGTATCTACCACGTACCCAGAACTGGCTTTTAGTGCATGGTTGCAGTTTCAGGTTCTTCCAGCAGACAACGTGTAGGGTGAGAAAGGGATTGGGGGACAGGGAAACAGCTGAGTAATCCCCAAATCTGCTTTTTTTGGAAGTAGTTTCTGTGCAGTTCCTTTGAACTGATTCTGAGCAGATGTTAATTGCAAAACTCACTGCCAATTATTGATAGCTCAAGTGGCATTGGAGAGCTCCTGATGGTAAAAATAGGGGCAGGGAATAGATGAGAATATAGGTTTGCATTTGAGAAGAAAGGATGGGAACACATTGTCTCAATCTGCTGTGTTGCGGGTTTCCATTGTCAGCTTGGGTTCTCGCCCGTGACAGGCCAGAGAAGCCTCCTTAGTGACCTCCAGTGAACGGTCCACCAGGGAGCTGTGCAGGATGAGAGCAAGGCTCTGTCTTAGCAGCCAGACAGGAGGAGGTCCACGCTGTGTTCAGGGCATCCTGGTTCTCACTGTGCTTGAAGTCACATTGCACAGCCCACGCCACCGTTTTCAGTAAAGACCATTGAATTTTAAATGTGCTGTTGGCTGATTCGGGAGGTTATTATTGCCCCGTTGACCCGATAATTCACTTGTCCACCAAACTTCAAATTTACAAACAGTGGTCTTTTGGGAAAACTTCTTGAAGTCTGGATGGTCAATGTCTACCTTCAACAAAAATACCTAAAGCAGGGAAAAGGTTCTGGGTAAGTAAATCCGAAAGCATGCGGCAGATAGTCACATGGTTCGACCATTTGTTTTGAAAAATGCTCTCAGCCCTAGCCTTGACATTGGGGAAACTGGGAACGTGGTAACCGACTTCCTGGCTAGTGTTTCCCTGGATTTTCTGGAATCCACTGGGAAGTGCTGTTTCCCCTGTGCCACCAAGCAGTTAAACTTTGACTGTGCTTTCCTGGTGACTAGGAGGCACAGTGTGGCTCTGAGATCATCCAGAAAGAAACCGACAGGTGTGAGGTTTCGGTGCTCTTGAAATGCCTTTGACGGGCACCGGGAGTGGTGAGCGAGCACAGAGTTTATTGGCACCTAGTGCTCCTGGTTGTGTAAGTTTATCGTGAAGTCTTGTGTCTTCCTTTGAATTTTACATGATTTTAAATGGTCTCTAACTCCTCAGGAAGCTGGTTATTACTGTGGTATGTCAGTTATTCCATGGAGATTATTTTAGCAAACAAATTCCACCCCTTTGAAAAATAACCCATTATGGTTGAAAACACAGCAGAATCAATGGACCTGACCAAATCACGCTTGACGTGTTTTAGGGAGATCTCATCTTTCCACTCCGGCTGTTTGCTTCCTTGTGAAAGAGCCCAATTAGCCTTCCGCTCCTGGCTTCCCTCCACCCCCTCATTCTTCCCTGGGAAGGAGTGGCTTAATAGGACTGATGAGTTTGGGAGGACAGAGTGTCCCTCCTACCATCTTCTCTTTCTTTTTGGGAGTGGACTCTACCCCCTGAGCAGGGGAAGGGGACCACGTTCTGATCGAGTCTGTCTGAACCTGAGGTTGGGTATTGGGAAGCTCATTGGCTTGATAATATAAGCCACATCCTCTAACATCAACTTTATTAGTAGTAAAGGTTATTTATTAGTAGTAATAAAGGTAATTTTTATGAGTAATAAAAGCTTTATTAGTAATAAAGATTATTTTTGGTCGTCTAGCTTATTGCCATCTTCTAATTCAGTTCCAAACTCACAGGAGAGTGGGGGGGACTGCTATTTTGGGGCCTTCTCCAATACCCCAACATATTTCCTGGGAGACTTCCTGGTGGGCTGTGACCCTGGCTTCCAGAGCCACATCACTGTTTTCCTGCAGAACACCAGGTTCCATTGTAGTCACACTGGTAAAGGGGAGTCCATAAAAAGCGTTCCTTCCAGCTGAGATGTATTCATTCAACACACATTTATTGCATTCCTACTCTGTGCCAGGGGTACAATGGTGATCAAGACGGACGCAGTCTCTTCTGTCACATAGTTTATAATCTAACTAAGGTGTAGCAGTTAGAGAGTCTAATGTTCCAAGTGAAATAAACAACCTCAAACAGGCTCAAGCCATAAAGAGAATGTGTTGGCTCTTGAGGGATTCAGGCACAATGTGATCCAGGACTCAAACAACAGGGATTCATGTCTTGGCTCTGCTTCCTCTGGGTGGATTCATCCTTTGGTCGCCACATGGTGCAACCCCTCCTTGCTCCTGGCAGCTTCAAGCTTCCCATTGTGGCTGCAGCAGAAATAAGACATACCACTGACCAGGCTGAGAAGAGTCCAAGCCCCAGCATTCCCGGCAGACTCCGGAGGTGCACTCTGCTTGGACCATTTCAGGTCACAGGCTGTCCCTAAAGCAGCAACTGGGCCCCGTGTGGCAGGATGGGCTGGAACCCAGGAGGCCCATCCCTGCATGGAAGGCAGCTGGGCCCTTTGCACATGGCTCAGAAATGTGGGCACCTATTAGGGGCAGAGAAGGACAGCAGGCAACAAGTGTTGGTGGTAGAGGGAAAAAACAAGAAATGAGAGTTCTGCTCTGAGGGAACAATTTAACCTGCAGAAAACATAGACAGCCCATTATCTATCACATGGGAACTCAAACCCAGATCTGAAAATTCAGAGGTCTGGATTCTAAATTCTGTGCAGGGCCCCATACACAATGGGCCTTTAGGAAAGTTCTGGAGGTGAATAGACTTTGCCCTTTGATCGGGCTCCTCAGGAACTGCCTTTGGGTTGAATTTTCCTGCTCTGTGAACCTTTTTCTCTTTGTGGAAAGGAGGAAAACATGTGCCTGAGAGGAATGCCAGGTCTGTATAAACAAAGCACCTGTCGCCAAATAAACCCAAGCTGTCCATTGATGTGCGTGTGTTTTTCTTTCAGACTTAGGACATTCAGGTTTCCGTGGGAGATAGTAACCCCACCAGGCCCGTCCGCACCACCGGCCTGGGAGCTGAGAAGATAGATACACAGGCTTTCAGTGTTCTAAGTTCAAAAGATGTGTGCAAAGCCGGGTGTGACCCGAAGGAACCGAGAAAGGACAGAAATGCGGTCGAACCTGCAGGGTGGGGAGAGAGCGCTTCAGCGGAGTACCAGAGCAGCTCTCCAGGGATACGAGTGCTTGCCGGGCGACTCAGAAGTGCCACTGGGGCCTGAGTAATCCTCTCCTCCACCCGACAAACATTTGTTGAGTATCTCCTATGCAAGAGGCTACAGTGAGAACACATGAGTGGTTATGAGGCTGCCACCAAAATCCTTTTTAGAAAAAAGAAGGGATCTTCAGTCACAAGTAGGTAAATTCTTCTGAGAAACCAGATTAGTCTATGCAAAGCTAAAATGAATTCAAGATCTCATATTATACCAGAGATTGAAGGTAAAGCTAATTTCATCTGGGGCAGAGGCTGGAAAAGAAGTGTGGCATGCCTGGACCCGAGTGAACCTTGCTTAAGGCTTGAACAAATAGATAGGGTTCAACTGGAAGATTGCAGTCAATTACAGTGGAACCTCGGTTCTCGAACTTAATTCATTCCGGAAGGCTGTTTGAGAAGCAATTTGTTCGAAAACCAAATCCTACTCACCCTCGAGCAGTCTCTCCTTTGTCACCTGAGAGACCATGACTGATCATACAGGTACCAGCAGGACAGGGCTGTCGGGTGGAGAACTGAAGTTCTGTGCAACAAGCAAGATGTTTTGTTTATGAACAACCTGGTCGAGAACCGAACTGTTTGAAATGAGAGACACGCAAGAACCAAGGTTTGAAGATACACAGTCTTTTTTTCTAATCTATCTTTTTTTCCAATTACAGAGAGGTCAGAAAGCCAGGTGCTTTGCAGAGTGGTCCGCTGATGTTTCAAGCACCCCCCGGCCCCATACGTACATGGTTACTATAATAGTACTGACTCCATTGCCTATACCGTACTACACGTCCTTGTGGCTGGTCTATAACTACTGATCTGGACTTCTTAGCCCCTTCACCTTTCTCACCCAGCCCCCCAACAATCTCCTCCACTGCATACAGTCTTTTTTGGTCTCTCAGACAAATATGACTCAGTCCTCCAAATACCCTACAGCAGCAGTTTATTCGTACCTTTCTTACTGTTTTTATTCTGACTCATATCACGGTCAATTATTTATTCGTTCAATTATTCAGTCAGTCACTCATTGAACATTCATGACAAGCTGGAGATGCACCAGGTACTGTGTCAAAGGCTGAGATACAAAACAGAGTGAGACATGTCCCTACCTTCTAGGAGCCCAGTCCACCAGGGAAGGAGGCGTATAAAAATCATTTTAACAGGAGCAGTGCTATGATAGAAGCATGCACTGAGTGCTTAGAGCTAAAGTCTTCACAAAGGAGGTGACATTTGGGTGGGGCTTGGAGATAAACAGGACGTTTCTAGTCCGAAATTTCCAGCGTCCGGAAAGTCCCCGAAGAAGGAGCCAGCCTGGGGTACTGAGGCAATGGTAGAGTTTGGTACGTAGGGAGGATGTCAGAGAGAAAATTGAAAAGGTAAATGGGGGAAAAGGTAAGTCACACAGAGCCTCGTAGATCCTGCTATGATCTTTGGACTTTATTTTATAGATAGAAGGGGGTTGTTGGAGGGTTTTAATTAAAGGAGGGACAACATTACGTTCGGGCTTAGGAAAGACGTTCTGGCAGCAGTCTGAAGGGAGAGGCATCCTGGGATGGGACTGGAGGCCAGGAAATCAACAGGAAGGTTATTTCAATCATCTAGGTGGGCCCTGGCCGGTGTGGCTCAGGGGACTGAGCACTGACCTGTGAACTGAAAGGTCACTGGTGCAGACCTTTCAATTCCTGGTCTGGGCATGTGCCTGGGTTGCAGGCCAAGTCCCCAGTTGGGGATCTGCGAGATGTGACCAATTGAGATGTCTCCCCAACACACTGATGTTTCTCTCCTTCTCTTTTTCCTTCCCTTCCCCTCTCTCTAAAAATAAATAAAATCTTAAAAAAAAAAAAACAGTCTAAGTGAGAAGAGGCAAGGTCCTGACAACTGAAAAAGGGAACAGTGCCCCACCCTGCGCTGCCAAGACTACTGATGATTGAAAAACAAGAAAAAAAAACCCAGCACAAAACTAGTGAAACAGAAGTAACAGAAAACACACAATGCTGCTGTTGCTGACAGCGATGGATTAATGCAATAAAGAAAGAGTGAACAAACGGACAGCAATTTCCTATTATGGAGATTGAAGGTTCCGATAAGTCTGCAAAGAAAACATCTAATGATGAGAGCAAGGCACACACCAAGGAGGGGAATTGCTGGGCCACGTTGATAACTCTATATTTAACCTTTTGAGGAAACTGCCAGACTGTTTTCTAAAGCAACTGCACGAGAAACTGCAGTTTTAAAGACTAGAAGTAAGCCAACCAAAGGGAAGTGAGGGCATGCCGTGCCCGAGAATAACTTTATGCTGGGTTCGCCATGGGGCACGGAAGCACAGTGAGATTTTCCAGAGTTGAGCTGAGGCTCAGTTACTCCAGGGAGCCCTTAGATAATCCTGTTTTCAAATCAAGGGTCTTTTTGGAAATCCACCAGGTGACAGCTGTTCTTTCATCTGAAAAGAGATGAGATTGATACACTGTCACTGTTAGTTCTGAAGCTACAAGGCTCTGTGAGTCTCAAGTGACATCTGGTCAAATAAATCTGTCACTTCGTTCCTGGTTCCTGCCCTTCTTCTTCTGGTATTTAGAAGCCTTTCCCATCCCAAGGTTATACAAATATCCATGTTCTCTTCTCTTCTTTTGAGAGTTTCATTTAAAAAATGTACATCTTTAATCCATGTGGAATTTGTTTTGGAATAAATATTTTGAAATGTATTCCCTCCCCTCCCCCCAAAAAAAGAAAAGAAAGAAAAAGGGGGAGCAGAGTGGGTTGAAGGAGGAATTGAAAGACTGAACCAACAAGACTTCATAAGTGATTGATGGGAGACGGTGTGAGAAAGAAAGAAGTTAAGAATGACTTAGAAATCACTAGCCTGCACAGCTGAGGAAATGAGGGTTCCACTAACCACAGCAGGTAACAGAAGAGCAGGTTTGGGAGGAAACATAATGATTACACTGTATTTAAGAAGTCTGCATGGCATTCCGGTGGGCAAGCCCCACTGGCTGTTAGGAATATGGGTCTAGAGTTGATGAGAGAGATGGGAGGTAGAGACTGACAAGGAGTCAGGTAGGTGCTAAAGCCATGGAATTCAATGGCACAGACCAGACAAGTCAAGGGCAAGCTTGGTAACCCCCACAGGCCCTGGCACAGTACTTTGCCTAAAGCAGGCAGTATGTGTGTAAAAATTTACAGCTACATGCACAGATATACCAATTTGGAGGTTGTTAGTAAGAGCTACATGTCCCAAGATCTCAAATTTGAAGACACTGCAAATTAAAGACTCATTTTAGGGTCAAACTGGCCATAAGGAGAGTACAATTAGCTCACTAATAGTCAAAGAGATTCTGCTAAATTTTATTTAAAAACTACTGTTACCACCTTGTGGGTTTTTTGTTTTTTTTTTACATTTGATCTTCTAGGGAAGATACTATAAATGAGGAAGCTGAGGAAACACAGTTTATCAGAACAGGGGAGTTCAGGCACAGTTGCTGGAACACAGAAATTGGTGTCAATGTATTTGACCTTTAGAAAAGTCACGCTGAGGGCAACTTCATGGTGTGTTATGAGCTAAGCAATGTCTTCTTCAAATGTCATACACTTACAATTTGCGTTTGCTCATTCTTTCAACAAACATTGTTCGAGCACTTCATATGTTCCACACATCGTAGTAGGGACAAAAGACGTCCCACCCCTCAAGCAGCTCACAGTCCCGCAGGGAACACAGAAAAGGGAATACTGTGAAGACCTACTGTGAAGTGCTCTTGTTAGAGGGGAGCACTGTGGGCAACTGTAGACGGAGAAGGACGACCCAGCAGAGAGGGGAGGAAATGAGGGCGGCCGCGTGGTCAGAGAAGTCCTTCCGGAAGAGACAGTGCCCAAGACAGGTGATACAAGGCGGGGATGAGGTTCTGGATCAACGGGAGAACAACTGGGAAAGCAAGGAAGAGCAGAATTCATCATGGCTGAACATGGAGGGGAATGAACAAGTGACAGGGATCTCAGCCTAGAAGCCTTTCTACGGAGTCTGAACTTTCGGCCTGAGAGCAATGGGTAGCCACAAAGAATTCTTAGAGAGGACTTCAAGAGAAGTCTTTTGCCCTGGCTGGTGTGGTTCAGTGGATTGTGTGCCGGCCTATGAATCAAAGGGTCGCCAGTTTGATTCCCAGTCTAGGGCACATGCCTGGGTTGAGGGCCAGGTCCCTGGTAGTGGGCATATGAGGGGCAACCACACATTGATGTTGCTCTCCCTTTCTCCCTCCCTTTCCCTCTAAAATCAGTTTTAAAAATCTATTAAAACAAAAGAAGTCTTTTGCTTTTGTTTTTTCTTTTTCCTATTCTCTCTTGTTCTCTCTCTCTCTCTTTACTGCTTGTCTTCCACCCACCTCTTTCCCTTTTCCTTCTTATAAGCATGATTTTGGAAAATTTGCTTTATCTGGCCTACACCTAAAAGGCAAGGGACTTATTTATGGTTTGTCCATGCTTGTGTTGGAAAAAAAAAGGGGTTATAGATCCCTGACATCTGACTTTTGATGGCACAGATGGTCAAAGTGGGAGGATTCTAAAATAATTCCTGTCACCCAGAGACTCTCCTCCCAGTGAAGCCTGGAGATGCCTGGGCCTGTGCTCAGTTTTCATGAGGGGTTAGTTCTCCCAAGGTGTGAACGGGAACCCTGACTGGAGAGATGTCGCTACTCTTGGTACTTACAATGGGGTCCCTGGACCTGAAGAATCAGCAATACCTGGGAGCTGGTTAGAGAAGCAGAATCTCAAGCCCCACCCAAAACCTACTGAACCAGAATCTGCATTTTTAACCAGATGCCTGAGTGATTCCCATGCACGTTCAAGTTTGAAAGGCCCTGATCTACCAGATATGAAAACTGCTTAGCCAGTAAACCTCACGTCACTGTATGGCAATCATGACTGATATGTAATCAGTTTGTCAACCTCCGATTATAAATTTGTGTCCAAAAGTAAACTCAATCTAGGGGTTAAATCTTTTGTACTCTACTGACCATTTCCAAGAAGTCTCCTTGGAACCAGTGATGTTAAGATCTCTTCAAATAAAGGGCTTGATCTCTGGCTGATGGATAAAAGATTTTTTTTTTTTTCCTATTGTGGCAAAATGTACATAACATCAATTTACCATTTAGCCATTTCATAAACTTTTTTTAAAAATCCTCACTCAACAACATGCTTATTGATTTTAGAGAGAGGGGAAGGGAGGGGCACATCAATCCCACAACCTAGGCATGTGCCCTGACCAGGAATTGAACCCGCAACCTTTCAATTTACAGGGCGATGCTCCAACCAACTGAGCCACACCAGCCAGGGCAGTTCAGTAGCAGTAATTACATTCACACAGTTATGCAACCATCACCACCATCCATCTCGAGAACTTTTCCATCTTCTCAAACTGAAACTCTGTACCTATTAAACAATAACCCCAGTGCCCCTCCCCACAGCCCCTGCTAACCACCATTCTACCTGCTGTCTCTGTGAACTTCATATGAACGTTAAGTACTTCACACAAGTGAAGTCATGTAGTATTTTTCCTTCTGTGACTGGCTTACTTCACTTGGCATATGTCTTCACGTTTCATCCCTGTTGTAGCTTGTATCAGAATTTCTTTTTAAGGCTGAATAATACTCTATTGTATACATCACATTTTGTTTACGATTTGCTTATCAATAGACACTTGGGTTGCTTCTATGTGTGAGCTATTGTGAGTACCGCCGCTCCAAACGTGGCTGTAGAAAGATTTGCTCTCACAGCCGGCGTTCGTGCCAGGCGTGAAGCTCCCTCTCCCAACTCTTCTGCATTCTTTCCTAGAGGCGTGCCACGATAAACATTGGAAAATTCCCAGTGAATGGACGTTCTCGATGAATTTTCTTGAACGTATCAAGTCTCTAGTTGACTCCTCATTAGGAAAAGGGAGTTTGCTGTTGTTGGGAGTGAGATGTCTGTTCCATTTAGCGTCTCTGTCTGGGAGTGGTGGCCTCCTGCATATAAACATGGAGCCAGAGCCAAGACATTCATTTGTGAAGCTCGAGTATTGATTTGGTGACGCCATTGTCTTCCCCTGATGCTATTCCTATCAGCCAAAATTATCTCTATGAATACAGAAACCGTCTTCTCCGGGCGCGCCGGGCAGCTGGTGACAAGCTGCACGCTGACAGGCTCTGACGGAGGCGGAGACGAGCAGTCAGCCCCTCCGGGCAGTCGAGGCCCTCCCGCCAGTGTTGCTGGATTAAGAAATCGCAGCTCTGAAGCCACGGGGCAGATACCCACGTGGACAGACTCAGGGCTCCAGTCTGATCTCAGCGACTAGCGACAGGGCTCAGAGCAGGGGAAGACTCCCCGAGTTTACGGTGGAATTATTCTGAAGAATCATGTATAGTATATGATCTCCTCCAGATGATCCAATTTCTCTTCGGGAGCCTCCAGTTTACTTCCCTACGGTCTCAGGAAGCTGTGAGAAGAGGCTCCTGGAGCTACCCCTTGGTGCTCTCCCTCAGACATCCAGTGGGGGCGCTCTTCCACTCTCCGCTTCCTACCCACCGTTTCATTCTGGGACAGCCCTTCTGGGGATCAGACACGTGAACCAAGAGGAGAGGGTTCCCATCGCCCAGCTCATTTGGAAAATAAACACTGAAACTCTGGGTTTCATCTTCTGTGCGATCACTTTTGCTTTGTAAACTACATCTAGATATAACGATAAGGGAACAAGCAAGTTCCCTATTTTCCTGTGAATTCCCGGCCCTCAAGGATGATTAACTTTCTCTAGAAACAGAAGAAAACACATTTGAGTTAATCATTTATGAGATCTGATTAAGAGGCTGACAGAGGAGATTTGCACTACAGCAGGTTCTGGAAATTTAGGAGAGCCCGCCATATAAGGAACTTCCTTTTACCTGATTCTAAAAGAACTAGAAATAACAGCCAACTGACCAGAAAGGAAAGGGTGAGGACCTGCCTGGTTCCATCCAAAGAGAAAAGTTTGATGTTAGTGGACACATTTGCAGAATTCCCAGGAGAACCACCGGCTGAACCAAGATACATAAAATGTGATGGGTTATATAATGTAAAGCCACAGCAACATAGGCTGTGCTGGGGAGTCCAGTGAAAGTCTGGGGCCGTAAGTGAGATAATGAAAGCTCTGGAGGCCACTGCCTGCACTTTACAGTTTGCCTCCCCCAGGTTTATCCTGATCTCTCCACTCGAAGTGCTTTTCCCTGTCCTTTCCCTCTCCGTTTATACGTGCTTAGCAAAATCTCACCACCTAGAACACTGCTCAGACTGACCCCTCATAACAGTAATCATTCTTTTGTACCCTCTCGAAACATGTATTCTGTTTGTCCGGGGCCAGCCCGCATGGCATTAGTGACACAGTTCTTGATGGCCGTTTTCATGACATTTTCCACTTGTGTGGTAGGTGCTCCTAAACCGGCAGATAAGTTCCTTGAGCTGGGGACCATCTGGGG
Organism: Tonatia bakeri; assembly: GCA_004024845.1. Classification (NCBI taxonomy): domain Eukaryota; kingdom Metazoa; phylum Chordata; class Mammalia; order Chiroptera; family Phyllostomidae; genus Tonatia; species Tonatia bakeri. The sequence continues at coordinate 58,210 of PVIA01003543.1, read as the reverse complement.
AGGGGGCGTCGTTTGCCTGGCCTTTCTCCGGAGTGCCCTAAAGTGGTGCTTCCCAGACTAACATGCAGAGGCATCAACATGGGATCTTGCTAAAAGGAAGGTGCTGATTCAGGAGCCACAAGTTGGGCCCAAGAGTCTGCAGTTCTTTTCTTTTTAGCAAGATAAAATAACCAAATTTAATAGATACCTATGTGTGGGAATCGTGCATACATGAGAGAGGAGGAGATCCCACATGCACAAGAGGTTCAGGGACATGCACAGGTCTGTGCATGAGACACGCTGAGGCAGACACGAGATAAGCGGCCCTGGGGTTTTCAGAGGGTCAGAGCAGAATGAGAAGAGGGTGGTTTTGTATTTCTAACCAGCTGCTGGTTGGAAGAGCAAGTTTTGAGTGGCAATCCCCTATAATGCCCAGTAAGGTGTTTGATGTGAACAACTAAGGCTTTATATGAGCTGTTCCCAGGAAAGTTTCTATTCTGGGGCCTGACCCCTTCAAGCAAATGCCGAGACACAATAAAGCCCTTTCCCTTTGATCACTAGACTGTCCACTAAACTAATAGAGCCCGAGGACATGATTTTGTTGTAGTGCAGTTGTTTGAATTTGAGTTTAAATTCTAGGGATAGGAGTGGCTTTACTAATGCCATTTGAGAGGACTGCAAGTCACTTGGGTGTGCAGGGCCCAGCCCTGTCATGCCAGGCCACTCTTGTTTGGTAAGAGCCACGATTATGCTTGCTGCTCCCATCAGTGGGAGCACATGCAAGCCACATGAAGTGCTGAGCGCCCTAACTCCCCTTCCGGACCAGGGGCCTTCACTTTTCTCTCCGGGGAGGTTAGGTAGGTGGGGACAGAAATAAAGCTTACTTGTGTTTAGCGGTATCCATTAAGCCTCTGTTTCCTGTGTAAAGTCCTGCTCTGTCAAAGGCAAAGAACTCCCTCTTAGTTTCACCTGCGAACTAGGAAAATTAGCCTGTAACTATAATAAGCAGACTTCAATGCAATGCTTTTTAACCAGGAGGGACAGACCAGAAGGATAAGATGCAACTGGTGAAACTGCAAAGACTTCAGATCCTACTCAGGGTCTGGAGACAACAGGATACGTCCAGACTCTCGGGGGGCCTTGGTTCCCCTGTTGTGAAATCAAAGTGTCAGATGGGAAGATTCTTGTCAGTCCTAACAGTCTGGGATTCTAATCAAAATACCTGGGAAAGGCACAGGAGGTGAGAATTTCACAGCTGGCTATGCTAACAACATAGTGGGACTGGGAGTCTCTGGGCTGGCTCTTACCCTCTCTCTGGTCTCGGCCCCAAAGCTTGCTCTGTTATCCTATAGGCTAAGTTATGGCTTGTAGACAATTTGGTGCCTCGCATCCGGTAACCTCCTGTCAAAAGACTTGAAAAGCTATGCCCTGTGCTGCCACCTAATGGTTCCTATTCTATCAAGGTGATTGTTCAGCACCATCTGTATAGTGTAGAACCTCTAGGCCCTTTATACAGCATCCAGCAGCTCTGAGAATGTCACAGGAGAGAATAAAAACAGGGAAATTCCAGGTGCCACCTCATTCAAGGAATCAGAGACTATGACTGTAAGAACTGGGAGGTTTTTGTAAACTTTGTAATTTCCTCCTTATTGTTATTTCCTGTCTGTTTCCCTGTAGTGATTAGCAATAAAACTCTAAAAACAAAAAGGGCCAAGGTGTTTGTTTTCAAGGGCAGCATGGAAACAGGGAGCTGGGGGGACAGTACTCCCGAGTTTGAGAAAAACAACTCCAGGAGGTGGAGTGGGTGGGGGGAGCCGGGAAAGGGGCAAGGAAAGCAGGCCAAGTCCTCAGGCTTGTTTGAAAAAGGAAAGCAGCGGGTAGGAGGATGAAGTTGCATTCATTCTAGTTGAAATCAAAGTAGCAGTTTAACAGCATTGTCATTCTTTCCTGTTTTGTCTTCAGATGCACCAGTCGGTTTTCAAGCCAGGAAAATGAAGTAAATGTATAGCCATCAAACTACTTTGTAGCAAATGATACTCTCTAAAGTAATGATCTTAAATACAAACGTCTCCAGAAGGGCGAAGCAGATAAGGTACCTGGATGGGGGCAGCAAGCTGTAAGACAATAGGGAGTGGTAGGGACTGTGGTGAGCTAGAGAGCTTACCCCATCTAAGGAGGCAATAGCTACTGAGCCCCAGGTGGTTTCGGCCCTGACCAAATTGAGTACTCACATTGCCCGATCTTTCAAATTTTCAAGAGAAGCTGGAAATCTGGATTCTTATGTGAAGTCTCTTGATTTATTTCTTGTTTTTTAGAATGCAAAGTATTTTATTTTTAAGCTTCTAAATTCGAAAACGAGACAGCCTAGGTTAAATAAATAAGATAGTTTTCCAAAGTTGAAGGTGCCCAATTGGAGCTCAGTTTTCCTGCTTAAAGCACAGAACAGCTTTCTGAAACTCCTGGGCAGGAGCTCTGCGGTTTCGGTTGTGTGTGATTAGTTGAGCTGATGGATCTCGGTTGGTAACCCCCCCACCCCACCTCCGCTTTTTTCCCTTTGGCAAGGGTTTAAACATTCTAGAACAGGTACATTTTTCCTCTCTCACACTGACAACTTCACTCCAGTTGCCTCCCGAGAGGCATGTACCATGTACAGGAGTCCTCCCCAACCCTCCTCACTCTCCCGCTCTTCTGCGGTCGGGGGACGCCTCTCCCCGCCGTGCCCATCCACCTGCAGGGAGAAGGCTGACGAGTTCACTCCCGTCGATGTGATCGGACACGAGAAACTAGGTTTCATGGGGACAGGCAGCTGCTTCTCACTCTCGCGTCGTTCTGTCATCACCAGGATTTTGGATGGACGCTGCTTTGGGGTAAGTCGGATATCTGCTCTTGCTTGGAAGGCGCGGTGCTGCCTGAACGAAGGTCTTTCCCCACACGATGCCGTGGAGGACGGCTAGGCAGAGGGTCCCCGCCGCTTTGGGGGGCGGCGGGTCCAACTCAAGCCTCCTTATTTTTGAATGTTGGCAGCTAGTGCTGCTTTAAAAACAAACGACGACAGCATTGAGTGGGTCAGATAAAACTTGTTAAGGTTAATAAAAGGAAACCCGATTTAAATCGGAGTTGGGAGTCCCTGTGGGGAGAGCTCTCGGCCCCACTGCTTACTTGCTGTCAATCACCCCAAACAGGAAGAGACGCGTTTTCTGCCTCGAAGAGGAAGATGTTTTTTATACTCTGCTCCTCCAGCAGGAAGGGCAGGATCTTCTCCCCAGGTAAGGGTGACCTCTCAGCCAGTGCAAAACCACTGCATTTTGAATTTCCAATTTCCTCCAATAGACTTTCTGTTTCCAACAGCCCCTCTGAACCCCCTTTCCTCTAAAAACAAACTCTCCTTTGCGCTTTGGACTTGCCTCTGGTTGGTCGTTCGACTGTGTGTTCTGAGTTGCAGTTTATTTGTTGTTCCTGAATAAACCCACTTTGCTTGGAGGAATATATGGCTATTTGCTTAAGGTCAATACATGCCAATGAGACATATTTACCCCAAAGGCCAACTCTTTGAAAATTTGAATCTCGAGCAATTTGCATTCTAGAATCCCAAAGTACTCACACGATCCTTGCGAAGCATGTGTGAACCATGGCAAACTACAATCAAACAAGCCAACCTCGGAGAAATTGGGCAAGTCAAACGCTTTGTGTTTAGATTTGTTAATTTTCCCATTTTTCCCATCCAGCTGGAAAGCCTTGAACGTATTCATTCAGTAAATCAAGAAGCATTTATGGAGTACCTAGCATGTGCTAAGTCATGATAAGTAAAAATTTTTCTGCAGAAGGCCCGATAGTAAACATTTTAGGCATTGAAGGCCTCACCGTCACCATCACAACTACTCTGCTCTGCCAGTTGTCGTTTTCAGAATAGCTTTAGACACTACAAAATAGCTCTAAACAGAATATGGCTGTGTTTCAATAAAACTTTATTTACAACAGGCAGCAGTCCAGATTTGGCTCATGGGCCTTAGTTTGCCAGTCTCTGATCTAGAAGATCCAAGAGTGTTTGCAGCCTAATGCAACAGTTTCCTCTAAGGAAACCTACAGGTTTATGCTTTGCCTATAAAGACGAGGAGTTAGGTGGTAGCCATATAATTTTATAGTTCTACTTGTTAGTAGGCCATCCAACATAGCTTTCTATTATTATTTAGTATAGTTACAAACTATCATAACTATCCTATAAATACATACACACTACTGTAAACGTTGGAAATGATGCTGGTTCTACATAACTATAGAAATTAGTTTGTCAAAACTTGAATGTGAATTTAATTGATGATCATTTTTCACAAAGGGGCTATTACACAGGAGAACACTGAATATGTGACTGAGCTAGATACCTCAATGAAATGATTTCATTTATGTTTTGATTGGATCTGAAACTGTTGTGAAAAGGCAACATAAAATTCAGCACACCTGTTTTTCTCCTGAGTCCTAAGACTTATTGCTTGGAACTTTCCAAAATATGTTTTAAGGAGAACAAATGAAGCCATATTTCACTTTCATCTTTATATCCTCAGTGAAGTAATAGTACATAGAAGATGCTCAAAAGTTTTTTGCTTTATGAATGGAAGGCTATATAGTTAATACACTGTATTTATGTTAACTTCTTTAGGTGTAATTTTTATGAGATGTTTACATGACTGTAGATGCTGTTGATTGCGTACTGAAAGCTATCGTAGCCCCCTCCTCCTTTGCTTTCTTTCAATATAGGCAGGTAAGAGGAACACGGGATCCAATTCTGGCCAACAGGATAAAAACACAAGTATCTGCTTGGGGCTTGTAAGAACATTTCCTAACAGGGACTGATTCAATTTGGCCTTCTGTCCTTTCCGTCTTCCTCCCGACCTGGAACAGGTGCCACAACTTAGAGCAGCAATGTTCCACCTTTCTCATCTCGTGGCACACATAAATGGATTGCTAAAATTCTGCAGCGCAGCAAAAATGTATTTTTTGCCAGTCCGATGAAAATATAGGTATAATTTTGATTCATTCACACCGGACAACTATTGTGTTGGCTGTTGTCATTTTTTAATTTGGCAATCTAAGGGAAAAGAGGTCAGTGTCTCTGACTCAGTAGTCAGGTGTTGTGTGTTTTAAAAAGTCTTGTGGCACACCGGTTGGAAATGGCTGCCTTAAAGGTTCAGTAGCATTTTGTAATCATGAGGACAAAAGCCACAGGCTGAGGATAGAAGAGTGTAAAGAAGGAGGAAGGCTTGACGATGCCATTGTACAGCTCCCCTAGTCCTGAACTGACCACCTTTGGGTTTCTTTTTACAAGGGAAAAAATTTAGTCCTAGAGCACAGCCATTATTATGTGGTTTTCTATTACTGCATCCCAACCAATCCTGTCTATTTGGGGCTATTTAGAATTTCCTTTTGTTCTCACACTCCTCAACCTTGCTCAGGAAATGGAATTTCTGGCAACCTATGCAGTTGAATTAATTTTTGAACTCTTCCTGTGCCACTTTGAAAAGTTGGGTTACAGACACTTGAAATCTTCTTGCAAATATCTAAAGTTCAAAATTCACTGGTTTTCTTAGCAAGAAATCCTGTTAAAATACATTGACATCAAGCCCTGGCTGGTGTAGCTCAGTGGATTGAGCGCGGGCTGCAAACCAAAGGGCTGCTGGTTCGATTCCTACTCAGGGCACATGCCTGGGTTGTGGGCCAGGTCCCCTGTGGGGGGTATGCGGGAGGCAACCACACAATGTTTTTCTCCCTCTCTTTCTCCCTCCCTTCCCCTCTCTCTAAAAATAAATAAGATTTCAAAAAAAATACATCAAGTTCAAGGAAAATGCTCTAGAATACAGATTCTCAGAAAATCAAAGGTATTGTCAACTGTTTCAGGCAACAAACATTTTATGCCCACAAACTGTCCAAAAAGTATTTGAATATAGTCTATATTTTAGAGCTTCATGGTTCCCCAAACCATCATACTTTGTGATAGATTAAGTTATTATAAAAACCTTTCAAATTTTGGATTTTAAGAGCTCCCATTTGCCAAATTCTGGACAAGCTAGGCCTCAAAAAGTTAATGATGGTAATGGATTATGACACATTAAATGAAATGTAAAAAATGTATAAGTTCACAGTGATTTACAAACACGCCAGCTAATAAATTGCAGGCAAATGGTAGAATTGGAGTTTGCAACTGCCAGTATAATAATTGATTCAGGGTAGCATTATTAATGGATGCTAAAGCCATTGAGTAAAAGGATTTTTGGGTCAAATTAGCACCCCACAGATCAATTAATAATTCCAAAAGGGAAATGTATCTTTACCAGGGAGAGATCTGTTAGATACCAACTTAACCAAATGAGCAAACTTGGCATTCCCAATGGTAAGATTGTGTAGCGTTTGACTTGGTGTGAATCATTTAGCTTCCCATAGTCTTGGTTTCCTGATCTCCAAAAAGGAGATTGTCTACGTGCGACAGTGTGGATGAACCTTGAAGACATTGTGTTAAGTGAAAGAAGCCAGTCACAAAAGCCACACAGCGTGGGATTCCATGCATATGAAGTGCATGAACAGACGAATCCATAGGGAGAAGCTGGTCAGTGGTTGCAAGGCCTGAAAGGAGGGGTGATAGCGAGTGACTCCCAAGCACTGTGAGGTTTCTTTTGGGGCTGATGAAAATGTAATCGAGTTAGATAATAGTGGCTGCACAACTCTGTGGCTGTGCTTAAAAACCACTGAATTGTACATTTTAAGGGGGTAACTTTTAAGGTATAGGAATTATATCTCAATAAAGCTGTTGTTTAAAAATTCAGTAACACAAATTTACCATATAACCCAGCAATTCCGATCCTAAGAATGGGCAGATGGAAAGAGACAAACAGATGAGTAGCTGCCTAGGGCTGGGAGGGACAGAGGGCAATGGGAAGTAGTTGCCTAGGGACTTCTAACAGGAATGGGGTTTCTTTTTGGAGTGATGGAATGTTCTAAAATTGTTTGTGGTGATGATTGTACATTTTTATCAATATACTAAAACTACTAGATTTTAAACTTTCAATGGGCGAATCAAATTGCATGGTTTGTGAATATTTCTCAAAGCTGTTAAACAGGTAAAACATTAAAAATAGTTTAGGTTAGCCCTGGCTCGTGTGGCTCAGTGGTTTGAGTGCTGGCCTGCAAACCGAAAGGTCCCCAGTTTGATTGCTGGTCAAGGCATGTGCCTGGGTTGCAGGTCCCCAGTGGTAGGCGAGTGAGAGGCAACTGATCCACATATCTCTCACACATTGCTGTTTCTCTCCGTCTCTTCCTCCCTTCCCCTCTAAAAGTAAATAAATAAAGTCTTTTTAAAAAATAGTTTAGGTAAAAAAAAAGATTATAATAGTAATATGAGGTCTAAATGCGTCTGCCCTCAGAACACCTCACCCCCCAACACACACTGTTTATCACACCGAATCACCATGGTTTATGCCTTTGTCTTGCCCACTGAACTGAGAGCCCTGTGGCAGCAGAAACTCCCTGATTTACCCAGGGCCAGCTTCCTGGGCCTGTCATCTGTGCAGTCACACGAGACCCTCTACTCAGAAGGGTCGCACATTTGGTTTAATGCTCTGCTGTCACCATCTCGAAATTCTTAACTTTTGAACAAGCTGCAGGTGCCCCCGAGTGCCATCTCACACCAAGCCCTGCAAATTCTGTCGCTGTCCTGAAGTCACCTTCAGTACCCTGTGGCGCTCAGCACAGGGCTGATGCTCAGTGGGTGTCTGTAAAGCTTACTTCTCTCTCTCTCTCAGCCCCAGTGCCCTGAGACTTCCCTCAGAACAGCACCTTGACCTTCAACACAGATTCACCCAGAGCCTCCTACGTGCCAGGAACTGTGTCAGCAGCTGGGGATCTAGCAAGGAGCCAAAGCAGGCAGCTGAGGCTCTCTTCCCCCTTCATGGCAGGAGAGCCGCTGGGAAGGAGGCTGTTCCAGCAGGCACACATACCCCCCTCCCCATTTGCCTCCAATAGCAATGACAGCGCTTGACTCATTTGTACTTTCAGTTAGAGAAAAACATCACCGTGGGATTCTGATGTTGTCAGTTCTGCTTTGTAACAGGAAATAAGAGGCCCTGATGAATGAGGATGAGACTTCAGTTCTTTTCCACGGTGTGAAAGAAATAGTCGCCTCTGCCTTTTTCAGTAGGCTTGGGGTCTATCATGTTGATATCTATTATTAAAGAGATCTGTCAGCAACTTCGAATTCCATTCGGTTTCTACGGACAAAGCACTAAGCTAGGCCGCTGATAGGAAGACTGTAGCAGGATCTTTTTAGGCCTGTCCAGAGATTCCGGAGGGATGCGCTCCATGAGGGGCCCACAGAGAGCCGTAGTCCAAGCTCTGAAGTCCCTGGTAGACCTGGCTTCCACTTGGTGGATGTGCTTTACTAGGGGTGAGTCCTGGGGGTGATTCCTTAATCTCTGTAAACTTTAGTTTTTTAATCAGTTAGTACAAACCTGGTGCCCAAGGGCTGTTGTAACACATGCAGAATAGTGGCATAGTGTCCCACACTTAGTAAGAAAGCCACAAGAAAAACATGACCTAAGCTGGTTATGTGGTGTGTGCCCAACCTTTTGGCATCTCTGGGCCACACTGGAAGAAGAAGAGGTGTCTTGGGCCACACATTAAATATAGAAACACTAATGAAAAAAAAAACTTATGCTTTAAGTGAATTTACGATTTTGTGTTGGGCTGCATTCACAGCCACTCTGGGCTGTATTCACAGCCATCCTGGACCACATGTGGCCCACAGGCCACAGGTTGGACACCCCTGACCTAAGCCCTGGCTGGTGTGGCTCAGTTGGGTAGAGTGTCGTCCATTAAACTAAAGGGCAGTGGGGTCAATTCCCAGTCAGGGCATGTGCCTGGGTTGCAGATTTGGTCCCCCTGTCCAGGCACGTACGAGAGCCAACTGACTGATGTTTCTGTCTCACATAGATGTTTTTCTCCTTCCCTTCCCTTCTCTCTAAAATCAGTAAATCAATAAGCATGTCCTTGGGTGAGGATTAAAAATTTTTTAAAAACATAACCTGAAACATCCTGTACAACGGTGCTATTTTGCCTCATGATGACTAAATAGTACTGTTCTGGCTGGCACAGCTACCTGCCGTAGAACCCCTCCGCCTGTACTCTCCCTTTCTCCAGCTAGAGGTGAAGGCAGATGGCTTCGGCCAACATCCCCTGACTCTGTGAAGTCAGCAAGGTCCTCTTCTCTCTCAGCCTTCAGGGTGGCAACGCCCCCACCTGGCTCTCAGACCCCCAGGCACACAATATTTTTGTTGGGGGAAGCTAAGCAAAGGGGCTGAAATGTTGCAGCTGCAGGTGGGGGGTCACTGGGGGAAGAGGGTTTGACCTGTCCTGGCATCTTTTTCTTCTTTGGAAGCTGGAGCCCACCTCACCCGAGCACAGTCTGCCCAGGGAGCTCCTGAGCAGCTGGGCTCTATCCCCTAGTCCCAGTCCCCTACCATTGGCCAGTGACTAGAAGTAGCTACCACCAAGGCAGGCAGCATGACCTTGAGCAAGGCAGCTTTCTTCAGCTGAGGGAGGGCACTTCTTGAAGAGACGCACACCTGAGAGCTGCCAGCAAAGGCTCCCAGCAGGCGCGGGAATGAGTGCCTGGTTCCTGAAGGAGTCCTGGTAGGCAGCATGGCACAGACTCAGGGACAATAACTGGATGGTAGAAAGGGCTGTCCTGAGTTGCGGCCATGCCCAGGAGCTCTGAAATAGAGATGGGTTAGGGAAGGATGGAGAAGAGTAAGAACTTTCATAGCTGATCATGGGGGCAAATGCATTGAAAACTACACGCGTTACGGCTTTCTGTGCATTTAACCAGACGTAGAGTCGATCCAAGCACAAATTTCTACACAGATCAACCAAAAGTGCAAAGAAAGCCTTGATCATAAAATATTCATCATTTCTAAGATTCTGCTTGCTTTCTTTTAAATTGTTATTGCTGTATAAATATAAAACCCATAGTCAAAAACAGAAACAGAACCCCGGGCTCTGGAAGTAGGACTACGTTGGAACCTCTGCTCCAGGACTTACACTCCAAGTGACCTCTACTCAGCGGCCAGTGTGAGGAAGATAGTACCACAGGCCTCCCTGGATTAACGAGATAATGTACCCGAAGTGCCCAGCACGTACGAATTGCTGAGTGACATTTCTTCTTCTTCTTTTCCTTCTCCTCTGTCCTAGTGCTGCAGGGGAGATAAGACATGCATTCACAGAAATGTAAAATGACAGAGAAGGCAGTGAATGTCTCTGATGGACTGACTGCCTGTGGCCCCCTAAAATTCATATATTATCCTAACCCCAAGGTGCTGGCTGGCGTTAAGAGGTGGGGCCTTTGGGGTGATTAGGTTATGGGGGTGGAACCCTCGTGAACGGGATTGTTGAAGCTGTCTGCTCTGCCTTTTCCTAAGTGCTTTCTGACAGATTATTTTTCTCTACGCAGGAAATTCACATCTTGAACTTTGGTTCCTAAAATACATTAAATCACACTTTGGCTTCCGAGGAGGGATGCACATAATGACTGCTTATGGGGTTCACTTCTCATCTGAGGAAATTATCTTTTCAAAATGATCAGGTGCTCCTGACCCTGTCTGAAAATGTGTGGATATTTTGGAGCTAAGTTAGGAAGTGTGTAGGATAATTGTTAGCAGTCAGAGAATCTAGTTCTGGCCCACTGTTGAAATCTCAGGAACCTGCAAAATTCTTCCTCTCCTTGGAGAGGAAGGAAAAGATACCCGTTCCCCTTACCTGCTCATGCCGGGAAAGCTAATTAAAATATTTGGGTAGAGCGGGTGGCCTTTCCCCACCTATACCTCCTGTTATGGGGTGAATTTTATCTCCTCAAAATTCGTATGTTTGAAACTTTAGCCCCAGTACCTCAGAAAATGATCTTATCTGCAAATAGGGTCCTTGCAGGTGTAATTAATTAAGAATGAGACCCTGACTGGTGTAGCTCAGTGAATTGAGTGCCAGCCCATGAACCGAAAGGTCACCAGTTTGATTCCCAGTCAGGGCAAATGCCTGGGTTGTGGGCTAGGTCCCCCAGTTAGGGGCATTCAAGAGGCAATTGATCAATGTTTCTCTTCATCTATGTCTCCCTCCCTTCCACTTTTTCTGAAAATAAATAAAAAAGTCTTAAAAGAAAAAGAAAAGAAGAACAAGGTCATAAGGGTGGGCCCCAGTCCAATATGACTGGTGTCTTTATAAAGAAAGACAATTTGGCACCAGACACACACACAGGGAGAATGTCGTGTGAGGGTAGAGACCAGGTGATGCTCCCACAAGCCAAGGAACACCGGCGATTGCCAACAAACCCCAGAAGCTGGGGGAGAGGATCTCCTCACGGCCCCCAGAAAGCGTTAATGCTGCGCACACTTTGGTCTCAGGCCTCTAACTGTGAGTCAATGGACTTCTGTTGTTGAAGTCCCCCATTCTGTGCTACTTTGTTACAGTAACTCTTGAAAACAGATACATCCCATTTCTCCAAAATTGTAGACATGGTTCGTTCTGTTTCTGGCAAAGCTAGTCCCGGTTTCCCGAACTGAGGTCTCGGCGAAGGCGGAGCTGCAGCGACCTTTTCCACCAAAGCGGCTCCTGCAGAGCTTGCACGGTGCGCAGAGCTCCCTGGAAGTCTGCGGGCAGAGCGGTCTGGGGACCTCCAGCCCTGCTTTGCACAGGGAGGACGCTGTCCTGTGAGTACTGTGGCATAAGGGTGGCGGTCCCCACGGTAGAGCTGAGGGTTAACTCGCTTGAAGGATGGAGAGCATGGGTTTTGCTTAACCTGGCTCCTAAAAGTCTTTGTTCTCAGCCTCTCTCCCCCATCATCAGGCTGTTACCAACTTGTCTTTAGTCAACGGATGACTAGGTTTCCATGGTTACTTACAAGCAAGCAGCAAGATGTCATTCCTAGGAGGCCTCGGGATAAAACAAATAACAAGACAGGGCCTTTGGGCACAATGAAAATAACTTGGATCCAACAATCAGAATGGAGTTTTGGGGGCAACTGGGTCTCAAGCGCCCGTGAGAAGCCCAGCTGGTAGAGCTGAGCCGAGAGGCAGAACCGAAGTCCTCCTTAGTGCACTGTCCGCGGATACTGAGCCATCACTGTGAACGAGCGGACCACCAAGCACTTCACGTGCGTTGCCGCCTTTGGTCCTTGCTTACTGAAGCCCTCTGTTTCCCCAGAGAAAGAACTGAGCTTATGGGACGTGCTGCAGATCACACAGCTGGTAGGTACAGAGGGAGCAAGAATTTGAACCCGAGTGCTAATGACCTTTTGTCTGTCCCACCAGATCTGCTTTCTGCTCTTCTCCACCCCAGAGACTGACCTGCGTGGGCTGCAGTCCACGGCCTCCCTTGTCTCGGTGGCAGTGTGTCTGTCACTGGAGAGCCCTCCAGACAAGAGAAAGAAGAGAGAGGTTAATTTTGACTGGCTCTGCCACGGAGTGGCTGCCTCTGTGGAAGCCTCTCCTTCCATTTCCTCCCCTTGTGTCTCTGAGTCTAGGGCTATTATTCTTAGCTACCACCCTGTCCCTTGTGGTTGCCTTAAACCCACTGTTTTGTAGGAAACCCCTTTATCATAAGTTATTTTTTAAAAAGATTTTATTTATTTATTTTAGAGAGGGAAAGGGAGGCATAAAGGGAGGAAGAGAAACACCAATGTGTGGTTGCCTCTTGTGCGTCCCCCACCGGGGACCTGGCCCATAACTGAGGCATATACCCTGACTAGGAATGAAACCAGTGACCCCTTGATTTGTGGGCCAGCACTCAATCCACTGAGCTACACCAGTGAGGACATACATGTCCTTCTTGAATGGCCTTCTTTCCAGTGAGATCCTGGCTGCTCCACCAGGTCTGTCTGTTGCTGAAGGCTTTGGCTTTGACTCCTAGGCCATGAATCTCTCCATTCCTGACCAGTGTGATGGCGATGAGCCCAAGAGTGGCGGGTCAGTACTCTTTCAGCCCTGCCACCTAAGGTCGGGGTTGTTCTCTGAGACCTGGGCCTACAGGAAAAAGGTGCTGAACCTGAGGTAGGTCCCCAGTGGTTAGAGGCATGAGGTGAGGGTCACAGCACAGCCTAGAGAATTGAGCAGAATATGTTTACTCACCTAAAAGGACCTACCGGTCTCACACCTGTCCTGGCATCTTCCCAGTGTTTAGCTGCTGCAATGAGTTTGGCTAACTGTACATTTGGAGTGACCAGTCCCCACACAACTGCCTTCACTTCAGACACCAACCATAAGTTTGTGGGTTCCCAGGACCACCCTACTTCAGACTAGTTGGCCTCAAACTCAGAGGTTCCCACGATCACCCTCAAGTTCTACAATTTGCTAGGGCAACTCACAGGACTCAGGAAGTGCTACACTCATGATTACAGTTGATTTTTAAATTCGTATTTATTTATTTTTAGACAGAGGGGAAGGGCGGGAGAAGAGAGGGAGAGAAACATCAATGTATGGTTGCCTTTCACAGCCCCCCAACTGGGGACCTGGCCCACAACCCAGGCAAGCACCCTGACTGGGAATCGAATTGGCAAGACTTTTGGTTTGCAGGCTGGTGCTCAATCCACTGAGCCACACCAGCCAGGGCTGATTACAGTTTCATTATATAAAAAGAATACAGAGTAAAATCGGTCAGGGAAGAGATTCAAAGACAGAGTCCAGGAGGGGCCCAAACGTGAAGGTGCTGGTTGTCGTTTCCTCCGTGCAGAGATGTGGAGTCCTGACCATGGCGCGTGTGACAATGTGCTCACAGAATTGCCAACAAGGGGAGCATACCCAAGCCTTTGGCATCCAGAGGTCTTGCTGGGACGTGATCACGTACCGCCTGAATGCCGACCTCTAGTCTCCAGCCCCTTCTGGAGGTCAGAGCTGATAGGTGTGGCCCAAAGCCCCCGTCGTAAATCACACTGTTAGACACTGTTAGACACTGTTAGACTGCCCAATGACTAAAGCTCCTGGGCAAACAAGGACACTCCTATCAGCACATTCCAGGGGCCTAGAGATCCCTTCTCCATAGCCGAAGGCAAAAGCCAGGCTTCTTTTGGGTCAGGTTGCTCTTCCTTACACAGAGATTTTATTTGTTTCTCCTTCTTGGCTGTATTCCTAGTCCTCTCTTTCCTGGCTAGTCTGGGGCTGTCACCAGCCACGAGTCCATTGCAGTTTGGAAAGAGGCTAAGAAGATACTTAATACAATCATACAATCTGTAATGAGTTTAGCAGGTCTTGCCCATTGCAAGATTCACCCCTGCACCCACTGTCCCTACCACTGTGCTAGGGGATTCCATGTTGGTGTCCCTTTGTTGTGCAGGGAATCTGCTTTATAGAAAAGTTCTCCTTTGTGGCCCTGAAAGAAGAGCCCAGATTCTCCTTCTAGATGCGATTGTACAAAACAGTGGTTGTCCCATGGGGAATCGTGGTGACCTCATTCAGTCATCAGGGAGAGCATGTTCCCTGTTATGCCTTTTTGCTGTCACCTACCACATTATGTACTTGCTTCCTCCTCTAATGTTAGACCTTTCGAAGGTCAGGGATGTGTCCTGTGTATCTTATACTCCAGCGTCTACCATGTAGTGGTCACTGGCAGGCATTCTGTAAATGAAGTGCTCCAGCCCACCTGCTCAGGAACACCGGTGCATTTAGTTTCTCTAGGTAAGAGTTCACAGAGGTGCCTCTAGATGCATGTCTGCCTGCTCTTTAATAAGAGTAAGTTCTGCCCTGGCTGGCATGGCTCAGTTTGCTGGAGCACTGTCCAGTACACCGAAAGGTTGCAGGTTCGATTCCAGGCAGGGCACATACGTAGGTTGCAGGTTCCATCCCTGGTTGGGGCATGGATGAAAGGCAACCAGTTGATGTCTGTCTGTCTGTCTGTCTCTCCCTCTCCCTGCTTTCCTCCCTCCCCTCCTCCTTCCTCTCTCTCTAAAAGCAATGAAAAAATGTCCTCGGTTGAGGATTAAAAAAAAAGAATAAGTCCTTTCTAAATATTACATATAGGAAGAGTACGTTTTTATATATATTATAAATATTCCTTGAGAAATGTATTGTAATGTGATAGAAGAGATCCATAATCATCTTTTACAAATAGATACAGTTTGACATTTAAGATGAACTGATAGTCACAATCGAAAAACAGAGAGAATGAGTGCAGGAGCTAGAGGAGGGAAGCCTGCATGGAAACCATTTCACCTGCGCTCTTGACTGTGACACAGGCACAGCCTAGGTTAGCGCAGCAACACCAGGCATCGCTGTTGCAGTGGGAAATAAAAGACATTTTGATTTATTTAAAAAGGAGTAACTCATTTATTTGGGAGACTTACGTTGTTTACAAATATTTGGACTCTCAACCTTTGCACCCGTGAGATTGGTGCTCCTGCCAACCCCTTGAATAGATGAACATATTGAGGCAAAGAGAGCAACTTTCCCAAGTCGTCTAACCCCAGGTGACCCGGCAGGAATGTAGCCCAGGATTAGATGTAATGTTTTGGATTCCAGGGCTCCAAGTCCTTAGGCACTATTCCACAGTGGGCTGAGCATTCCAGTGAGATCAATGCAATTGATAGGCCATTCGCAGAGGAGGAAATAGCTTGAAGTCAGGTTTAGAGTTAGGAGTGAAGTAAGATAAAGAAACTCAGAATAATCTGCAAAGGACTGAAGGGGAAGCTAGTGAGTATGATTGGGAGAATGTGCCAGAAATAGGTAAAAATATATTGATCCTGTTTTTGTTTTTAAAGCAGAGAAAGCCACTGCAAGCGGGTAAGAGATCATTGTTAAAACTGAAGCTACAGGTAAAATAGAAGCTGAAACATTTCTGTGTGTTGTTTTTTCTGACCATAAACTACTTTGCAGACATCTTTTTACTATATTTTTCATATCGTATGGACAATCCATTACTTAATTTTCTTTTAAAGGTTTTATTTATGTATTTTCAGAGAGAGGGGGAGGGAGAAAGAGAGGGAGAGAAACATCACTGTGTGGTTGCCTCTCACACGCCCCCTACTGGGGACCTGGCCCACAACCCAGGCATGTGCCCTGACTGGGAATTGAACTGGCAACCCTTTGGTTCACAGGCCGGCACTCGATCCACTGAGCCATACCAGCCAGGGCTCCATTACTTTATTTCCAGGTTAGTTTCTATTTTTATACATGTAATACATGTATTAATAGTATGAAAAGATAACATTGTCTAAGGATTTCTAACAACAAAAAATTGGCTTCCTACCTAATCCCTACATACCATCCAATTTTCCTTCTCAGAGGCAGTCACGTAAACTCTTTCAACTGTTTCTACTAGTATTTATCACCGTTGTCTAAATAAAATGCTTTTATTTAACTTTTTGATTGATTTTAGAGATAATGTACTGACTTCCATCATGGGAGATGAGGGTTTTTTTTTTTTACTACATTTCCTATTTTCCTCTCTCCTGTGTTCCCCTCATTAGCATATCAACACTTTTTGTTACATCAAAAGTCGGTGCTTACAGTGTTATGGCCAAGCAAATCTTTTTTTTTTTTAATTTATTTTTTATTTTTAGAGAAAGGGGAAGGGAGGGAGAAAGAAAGGGAGAGAATCATCAATGTGTGGTTGCCTCTCATGTGGGCCCTGCAGGGGACCTGGCCCGCAACCCAGGCATGTGCCCTGACTGGGAGTGGAAGCAGTGACCCTTTGGTTTGCAGTCCGAGCTCAATCCACTGAGCCACACCAGCCAGGGCTGGCCAAGCAAATCTTGCTGACAGACCTGCCAAGCAGTCATCTCAACCACAGCTCCTTGTACAATCTCTGTTTTTCCTATGATAAAAAAAAAGCCATGTTTTTTTCATTTGTCTATTTGCCCATAAACCCATCCAGTTTTCCCCATGCATTTCAATACCCTGCCATCTACACATCCAGAATGTCTCCCAAATATTCACAAATGCCAAGAACTCTCCCAGAATCTTCCTTTGTGCTCCTGTCTGGGCGAATGTTCTCTGGGGCTTCCCACAGCTGCCAATCTGGGAATTCCTAGCCTTTTATTTTTGTGTGTCATTAAAATGTAAAAAAACAAAGCAGAAAACCACTGATGTTTATACACTCTATACACTATAACTTCTAAAGTTTATTTTTTCTCACATAATAAAGTCCTACCCGAATTTTAAAAAGTGATCTACTAATTCACTATTTTAAAAACTGAAAAATAAAGGGAATGAACCAAGCGTTTATTCTGCAATTCTCCTTTTCCTATTCAAACTGTACCCTGCGTAACCAAATGGTAGATAAAGGAAATTTTTTCTTTATAGAACTCTTCCAGGTAACAGGTTGGAAAAAGAACCTTGGAAACAAAAGATCACCATTTTGTAATTCTTAACAAATGAATGAATCTGGGCCTTGAGCATCAACGACGTAGATGTCGAAACAGAGAGAACCAGGTGTCCTGTGCCTCCTGCCGAGGGAGCTCAGTGCCACCTATGAAGTAATGTTGCCAAAGAAATCAAACTTGACTCAGATGGAGCACTGGTATCAAACCACCAATATATAGGATCTTTAAAAACCTTTACTACAGGGGTACAGTCAGCAAAATCCAGATTATGGGAAATTTTATAGGACACATAACCCAGTTTATTCAACTAGTAAATTTCAAGGAATAGAAAGATAGCCAGCTTACTGAGCCCCAGCTGCCAGCCGTGTGAATCCGCAGACTCCACCTCCTGGCCCAGTGGTGCGTCTGACGTCCGGCGTCTCAGCCCGCTCTGCCCGCAGCCTCGTGAGAGGTCCCCAGACCGAACTGCTCGCCAGAGCTCTCCTGGATTCCCCACTCGTGAAGTCACTAGCAAAAGAAAATGGTGGTGGTTATTTTTTTACACCCCCAAGTTTGTGTGTAATTTATTATGCAGCAATAGTCATTGAAACACTGATCAAGTATAAGAACCCAAAATTAAGAATATACAGAATACTAAAATTGCTTTTCACTTTTTCAAAACATGAAGACTGTGTCTGAAAAAAGTCATTAACTCCCTTCAATAGCTGTACTTTCTTTTTTGAATTGAGGGCAAGAAAGGGACTTAGGTCACCGCCAAGAACCCTTGTAGTTCTAGCCTTTTCTAATCACTAACAGCAAATAGGCAAATATTTATACCATTTGTCAGTTTTTCACTTATGTGCAAATTATCTTTTATTTAAACAGCATCATGTATTAATTCTTTCGATAAATATTTGACTTAGGCACTGTTGCTAGGTGCTGGGCACTGTTCTTATACATCCAAGGGAACTTGTTGATTTAGACACGGCAGAAGCGGAGCCGGCGTCCAGTGTCCCAGCTGCCCCTTCTCCCGACCGCCCCGCGCTCCTGCGCGTTCGCTAGACTCAGCACTAGCCCGCTGTCGGGTAGAGACCATATACAGTACTGAACTCTGTTCATCTGGGGGCATAAATATCGAGGAGACTGGGTGGGCACATAAACATTGAGGAAACTGGCATTAAATTCTGGGTTGTTCCATGGCAAAACTGCTGCAAAAATAAATAAAATTATTATTTTATGCAACCCTGGTACTCTTAGGGTACATTTCTAGCCTGACATTTGGAGTTTGGGTTTTGTTCTCAGGCTGGAAAGGTGTAGAGCTAAATGAAATTTAAAAATGAATGTTTTCTTTTGCTTAGGCCAAAGGATGAGAATTTGGGCCTAAGAGAAATTAAATACAAATTTACATTAAAAAAAATTTTCCAGGTAAACCTGGCTCCAGTTCAAAAATTTGATCTGCTTATTGTGGTTTCAGTAAAACACACACACACACACCCTAATTTTGTGATGTTTATCTTGTGTGTGTATACGCACATTTATAACATTTTTTCTTCCCCCCGGTATAAAACACATCTCGAATACTCGACCCATCGATCAGACTTGTGTTCAGTAGTTCGCTAGAATGGCTCACAGACCTCGAGGAAACACTTTGTTATGTTTACTGGTTTATTATGAAGAATATATTAAAAGACGTGAATGAACAGCTGGGTGCAGAGACGCGCAGGGCGCGGCTCGGAAGAGGCCCAAGCACGGGAGCTTCTGTGGGGGGATGGGTGTGCAACCCTCCTGGCTGGGTAATGTGTTCGCCAACCCACAAGCCCTCCCAGCCCCAGGTCACTGGGATTCTTACCAAACCTTCTTCACATAGGCGTGATCAGTTATTAACTCCATTCCAGCCCCTCCCTTCTCCGGAGATCAGAAGGGGAAGGCTGAGACTCCCGAGGTTCTAATCCTGGCTTTGGCTCTCGGGTGACCAGCCTGCATCCAGGGCCCCGCCAAGAGTCACCTCATTAGAACAAAGGACAATCCAGGCTCCCAGGCAGTTCCAGAGAGTTGAGGAGATCTGTGTCAGACCCTCCTGTCGGGACAGCACCACGATCTCAGGAGCTGTGTCAGGAGCCAGGGTCAAAGGCTAAACGTTAGAACAGAAGACTTTCAGGTACACACTGTTGACAGGAGTGTCAGGAGCTTTATGACAGGAGCTGGGGGTAGAAACCAAATACTAAAATATACCAGTGTATGTCTTATTACTTCTATAAAGTGATATTTCACTTTAAAAATGTTTTTAAATTCAATTTATTTTAACCAAAAAAAAAAAAAAGTTTATTGTAACCCATTTGTACCGCCCCCCACCCCTGCTTCTGGCAACCACCCATCTAGTCTCTGAATCCGTGCGCTTGTTTTTGTCGTTTTGTTTTGCTTCAGTTCCACACGTAAGCGAGATGGTGAGGTATTTGTCTTTCTAATTTAGTTCACTTCACACAATGCCCTCGAGGTCCATTCACCGTGCTGTTGCAGATGGCGAGATTTCATGATTTTCTGTGGCTGAATAGTATTAAATATATATGTGTCCATATTATATAACGTATTTAGCCATTTATTCATCTATGGACACGGGTTATTTCCATGTTTTGGCTGTTGTAAACAATGCTGCAACAAACATGGGGTGCACATATATTTTCAAATTAGTGTTTTTGTTTTCTTCAGATAAATACCCTAAAGTAGACTTGCTGGATCATATGGTAGTTCTATTTTTAATTTTTGGAAGAACACGTTTTTTTCATAGTGTTCGCACCAATTTACGTTCCCACCAGTAGTGCAAGGGCTCCCTTTCCTCACATGCTCACCGACACTTACTTCCTGTCTTTTTTATCGTGCCACTCGGACAGGTGTGAGGTGGTATCTCATCGTGGGTATTTTTTTTATGTATCTGTCGGCCATCTGTGTGTCTTGTTTAGGAAAAAAAAAGTCCATTCAGACCCTCTGCTTGTGTTTAAATCAGATATTTTTTTGTTTTTTGCTTTCAGGGTTTTTTTTTTTTCTGTTGAGTTGTATGAGTTCTTTGTAGATCGTGAAAATTATCCCCTCATCAGAGATGTGATTTGCAAATATTTTCTCCCTCTGGCAAGCTGCCTTTTCGTTGTTGTTTTGTTATGACTTCCTCGGCTGTGCAGAAGCTCTTCTGTCTGACGCAGATCTGCTTGCTGCTTCTGCTTTTGGTGTCAGATTCCAAAAATCGTCACCAGGACCTATGTCAGGGAGCTTACTGCCTGTGTGTTCTTTTAGGAGTTTTGGGTATCTTACTGTTAACCTTAAGATACAGCCTCCAAAATCTTCATGACAAATTTCAGCATCAAGTGATAGTAGTTAACATTTACGGAGCGCCAGAAACTGTGTTAAAAGCTTTCAATGCATTATCTCATTGAATGCTCACCACAACCTTATGAGGTTAATGTTATTATTGGCCCCATTTCACAAATGAGGAAACTACGGCCCTATTATAAACTCTGTGGCAAATCCACGACTCCCACCCAAGTCCAGAGCCTGTGCTTTTAACCTCTAAGCAATCTGTCCTCTATAATCAAGAAATTAAGTCTGAGCAAGATCATTTATTTATTTATGACATTGCCTTATTCCAGAAAGGGTTTCAGGCATTTGGTTAAGTAACTTGTCCAAGATCACCCAGACAGAAAGTGGCAGAGCCAGGAATCAAAGCTCTTTCTCTCACGAATATTATAAACTGAAATAACACAGATGTAGACCCACATCATAAGTGTCCTCATAAACGTGAGCCAGGGAAGTGGGGACATTTTCTTCAGCGAGTGTTCATCGTCATGCTGATTGGATATGTTCTCAGCAGCCGAGTTCCTTGCTGTCTTTGAGAAGGGAACAATAGGACGGGAGAGATTCAGGAATAACAGGACTGGGCAGGAAATACGAGGGCTGCCCGTGGTGAGCAGATGAAAGGAAGAGGCCTGAGACTGTCACACACCAAGCACATACACCCATGTGCCTGGCGCATGGCCGGCAAGATGTGAACACTGCTCAGTGAATCAACAGCCTTCAGGAGGAATGGTAAGAAGAACAAAGAAAGGGAAAGAGGGACAAAGGAAGAGCTGGGGACCCGTGTGTCAGAGGAAGTGAAGGGAAGGCAGGGGTGGGAGGGACACTCATGTCTGTTTAAGGGTGAGAATAAAAGTAGTTTAATTTGGTTGTACAAGGTTTCAGAGGAGAAAGGTATAAAAGATATACACCACCAAAACAGCCATTAAAAAAATGCCTCTCCTGCCCTGGCTGGTGTGGCTCAGTGGACTGAGCGCCAACCAGTGACCTGCAAGTTCGCTGGTTCTACCCCCCATCAGGGCACAGGCCTGGGTTGTGGGCCGGGGCTCCCGCTGAGGGCGTGTGAGATGCAACCGACTAGGATTTTACTCTCTCTCTTTCTCCTTCCCTTCACCTATCTCTAAAAATAAATAAATTAATTTAAAAAAACTGCATATCCTACAGTATTCCAAATCAGGAACAGCCCCTTCAAGTCTGAGCATTTAACAGTTCTGTCAGCCCTTCTCAGGTGCCTCTTCTCGGGTCTATAGCATCGTTCTCCCTAAAACAGATACTTACTCCATTTCTGTGCTTCTAAGACTCGATCCAAACAGGGTTGGGTAAAGAGCTGTCTCTTCTTGGAAATAACTTGAAAAATAAATAGAATGAAATATATACTCATTTTTTCCATGTGCCTAAAAAGTGGAACATTTATTTGCTTTCAGTTTGAATTATTATAAAAACATTGCAGAACTTGTTCTTAATGTTTTTTATTTTATTTTATTATTTTTTTTTATGAAGGAGCCTGTCTTAATTTAGCATCCGTAGCCAAACATGCCTTAGTCTCCAGGCAAGAACTGGCTGTAAAGAAAATCCAGCTCTTTTAATAGCAGCTCTTTAGCCCTGGCTGTTCACTGAGAGCCAACTCTAAAGGCAAGATGCATTTGAAACCCTTCTCATTAAGAACCATAATGTTTTACTTAGGTTGGACATGGCCATTCTGGATAATGCAAAACAGAAGTTGCTTATGGAGAGGCAGGGACAGGAAGAGGAAATGGCGGACCTGTAACTAGAGTTCCCCAAAGGTGACAGGTACATTTATTAATCTCCTGGGACCTATATTTAGTTAGCAACCTGAGCTGGCTAGCACGTGTGTTGAGTAACATTTAAATAGTTAGAGTGCACAAGCACAGATTTAAAACACCACAGGAATGTATTTATTTCCCCACCCCACCTTTCTAGATATTTCCTTTTTTTTAAACCTAAACTATGCAAACGACATTCAAAAAAGCAACTTAATTCAGGCTTGTTGGATAGAATCCTGTGAAATGTTGATCATTAGTTAACTTCTCTTTCACCAGCAGAACTGGACAAAGTTCTCTGTTGTAAATAATCTAGGGCAAAGAAATGTCCACATCTCCTTGAGTTTAGTTGGGAATTATTCCTTCTGTTGCTACAGGTGGCATCATGTATAAATTTATTTTTAAACATATGTATTAGGTTTTTTTAAATGTAAGCAATTTAATCTTTTTAAAGGATTATAACAACCCTGAGATAATTGAAGGAGTTGCAAAGTCTAAAGGAAACAGCAACACTGTAATGTTCTGGAAATATATAGAAATGTGCACATAGAAAATGTTACCATTCTGATAACCAGTGGTTAAGAGCATGACCTAAATTAAATCTAATCCCTCATAGACCACTTTGCAAAAACTCAGATCCAAGGCAAACCACGGCCCCGGCACAAATGCAACAGAGGCACAAATGTATGAGACTTAAATGCCCTATACAATAGTTTGAGACCTAGAAGAGCTGTGCCCTGTTACTATTTTTTAAAAATTATGACTGATAAGATGTTCTCAGCTGTGAGAAAGCCTGAAAAAAGAAAAAAAAAGATTCATTCCAAAAAGGCATTTTTATAAGGCAGGTGGATTTAGAATGTAATGCCGACATTTAGTCATTGTAAAGCAGATCATTTCATGTAGAGTAATTTGGTATTTATAACAGCATCGTTGTCAATTAAATTTGTAAAGAGTGAAAGTGAATCAAAGATGCTTGAGCAAGACAAAGCTGGAGCTCTGTGAGAGGGTAGTTAGCTGTTAGAAAGAAGGAGAACAGAGGGGAAGGTTGTCCTTGTTGAAGCTGTTCTTGTTTTTTTTTTTTAAATTTTTTATTCCACTTACATTATAACAGAGCAAAAGGCCCTTCATGTTGTTAGCTAAATGTATATAAGCACAGATTTCTTGGAGGCCAAATCTTCTTGTGAATTTCATTGTCTTCTTTATTTTTCCCCCCTTGGATTACTCATCTAATGTACTAGTTTCTCTTCTTCTTCCTTAAGGTTTTGTGTTATTTCGATTTTTGGTTGGTGACCCGTCCTTAAAAGGCAGTTGTTTACCACATTCTAGAAAAACCACAGACAAGGAGTGTCTCCATTGTTCCTGGTTACACATTCCAATCTGTTCAAATTGCGAACCGATTTGTTTTTCTGTTGTCTGTAGTGTATAGCCTCCTGTACTCTGTATTACCTTCTGAGGACAATGCAGGTTTTGTAAAGGTCAGAAACATATGTAAGTAATCAAACCCTATTGTATAATATATTGTGCCAAGAATGTATTTTTCACACATGGTGTGTTAGTGAAGAAATAAAACCT
Source organism: Tonatia bakeri (assembly GCA_004024845.1). Classification (NCBI taxonomy): domain Eukaryota; kingdom Metazoa; phylum Chordata; class Mammalia; order Chiroptera; family Phyllostomidae; genus Tonatia; species Tonatia bakeri. Next base: position 34,219 of record PVIA01003543.1, on the reverse strand, counting down.
TGAAGCTAAAGTGTTTTTTATTAGGCTACTTTATATAGAAATGGTAGGTGCCCCAGGGCAAAAATTAATTGATGCTTAGGCATAACCTATTGACTTTTAATTGAAACCTTGCTTATTTTCAAGTGTAAATCTATGAGCTAAATCACATTTTGAGTCTAAGGATTTATGACTAGAATAATTTTAATCCTGAATTAGCCCTCATAAAATGTGCTTTCTTATCATTCGCTCCGATATATGTTCTTTGGCTGCTTAATTGCAACCAAGACAAAATTATTGAAATTTGGCAATAGCATAAAACACTTTCCTAAATTAATAATAGCCTGTATTTTAGAATAAAGTATGTTCCATAATTGTTTTTTTAAATCCCAGCATCTGGAAATGCGTTTACAACATCATCTGACCAGCAAACAAATATTTCATTTTTAGGACTGAAAGATGAAGCTCCAACTCTTAATTACTAAGGCTATGTTTTACAGAAACTAGAGTATATTGTTAGAAGGCTTACATTTGTGAATGTCTAATTTGAATTTTTATGTATTCCCTGGGGTTTGAGTCTTGGTAAGATATAAATGGCAAATATATATATCTAAGTATTTAACAAATTTTTTTCTCATGACTGTTCTAACTCACCAATTGGAATTTTGGAAGATCAAAAGGAAAGTAAGCAATAAATGCTAATTATTTAAAGGATAAAATAACAATGCCTGGCTTATTCTAATTAAATCCTGCATGAAGCCATAAAAATGGAAATGTGTTATGTAACCAATTTAAAATCTAACCAATCCAGAGACAACATCAGCCCTCCCTGGGTATGTCAATACATAGTTTTACAATATAAGAAAAAAGAAAAGTGACCAAAAAGTGAGATCCAATGGTAATTTCCTTTTTACAAAACAGTTTTCCCCTTCCAAATAAAGCTATGAAACCTTTGCATAACTGCTGGAATGAACTAAGGAACCATCGGCAGAGGGTGGTTTGCCTCCAGGTGTGAGGGCAAACCAATGATGAACGCATTGGGCAGGGACAGTCATCTGTTTGCTCACCGCAGGAGTGAGTTACTCAGCATCCAGCGTGGGCCCAGCACGGCGCCTGGTCCACCCAGGCGCCAGGTGCCTAATAAAATAGGGCGAATTATTAGGTCTTTTTGCAGTGAAATTACAAGTGTATCTGTAGATTTCGTTTCATTTTCAATCCATTGTTTCACTGAAATTCATATTCTTTTAGACATTTTTCTCATATGGAAGGCTATGATTTTTTAGAAAAAGGTTGGTTTTGGCTCTTCCACCTTATAGACTCAGTTTGAAAAGGTTCTCTTTCACATTGCCTCGAATGAATTACCCCATGTGTTCAGGTCTGAGTGGGAAGCTATCAGGCCTCTGTCACAACTCTGCTGAAAGGCTTGTTTGTTTGTTTGTTTATGTTTAGAGAGAGGGGAAAGGAGGGAGAAGGAGAGAGAGAGAAACATCAATTCGTGGTTGCCTCTCACACGCCCCCAACTGGGGACCTGGCCTGTAACCCAGGCATGTGCCCTGACTGGGAATCAAACAGTGACCCTTTGGTTCACAGGCCAGGGCTCAGAACCCTGTTTAAGCCACTGTCTGTTGAAAGGGTCAGTAAGATATCTGTGAGTGGTAAGAGCATATGGGTCAGTGTACTACATTGATCAGAGATTTTTGCCCAACCAAGAGGACTGACTTGGACATCAATTCGAAATCATGGATCATTTGGTGACAATATACATTCTTCTTTTTGGGATATTTGCCTATGTATCTGTCAATGCTAATTTCTCCTTTCGGTCTAAAAATTTAGATTTCTTGACACTTTTATTTGCATAGCTATTCCCTTGTTACTCCTTTCCTCCAGCAGTAGTCTGTTTGTTGGTATTCAGATTAGAATTTCTAGATGTGTTTCTTTTTTTTTAGTTTAGAGTTGGACCCTCATTTTAGCTCCTTGATTTGAATTCTCCAATTCTGGTGAAATAGAATTCTCTGGTATTAAATCAGGATGTCTCCGGAGTAATAGAGCAGAGAAGTGGTAGGGTATACTAAATAAGGCTCTGAGCCATTTCAAGTATTGTGTGGAAAGCAACCAGCAATAATAGAAGGCACTATAGGGTCCCAAATAAAGGTACTCTTTGAATGAACATAGCCCCATGAACCCTAGACCTACTCGTCTCTCCTGCTCTGAATACTAAATTTTCTGAAGGATCTATCTGTATTTGATGCAAGAGTCAGAAAACCCAACCCAAATGACCTGCACACACACACTCACACGCAAAGAAAAAAATTATTGCTTGACATAAGCCAAGAAGTCCACATATAGATCTTCAGGCACAGCTTAATTCAGACGTTAAACTAGGGAACACGAGGACCCAGTCCTCCTCTCTCCTTCTTCAGAATCAGCTCAGTTGTGCAGTTGCCAGTGGTTCCTGGTAGCTTCAGGTTATCAACATCACAACCACCAATTCCAAAAGAAAGATCTACTTTTCCTCTAATAGCTCCAATAAAAGTCCCAGCATTGAATCTTACGGGTTTTGATTGGCCTATTTTGAAGCATGTACCCACCTCCCAACTAATCACTGTAAGAGTTGGGTGCTGTCATTGGATTAGTCTAGGTCACATGCTCCACTGTGGGGGTGGGGGAGGACGGGGTTTGGGGGGCAGGCGGAGGCAGGAGTGAAGTCAGCTTCACTGGAAGTGCTCAGGTAGAAGGAGGGGAAGATTTCCCATTGTCAGGAAAGGATGTTCAATGCTGGGAAGTAAAAACACTGAACTTTTACTGCACCACCCCCTCAGAAAGAGCCTCTGTCCCACTGGGACTTGGCTGCTCACCCCCACCACACATCTCAGGTTTGGGGGAGATGACCAGAGTGGTTTTGAAAGAGAGATTTAGGACTCCTGAATTAAAATGAGTTTCTCAGCCTGAAATAGGCTATTCCGAGAACATTTTACTTTCCAAAGCAGGTCAGTAACATTGTTATTTGAATCAAGAAAGAGCAGAAGTTAAAGGAAAATGGTTTATATCTCAAAAACTGAAATTTATGAAACAGTTGATGAGTAGTTTAATAGAACCATCTTTCTTGAGGTAGACAATAAACTCTGTGTGTGTGTGTATGTGTGTGTGTGTTACTCTTTTGTTATAAAAACTGGGTAATTATTTGGGCCTTTCAACCCTCTTTGAATGTGTGTTATTTCTGAACCACGACCATACCCAGTTTTTAAATAAATAAATACTCCACAAGGGAAAGACTGAAAGGAGGTATTCTTTCTGGGGGAGGTTCTACTCTGTTATTCCATGGCTGGTCTCAATTAGCTTTCTGCCGCCGCCACGGATTAGTGAAAATGGCAATGGGCGTACAGAACATGCCCACAGGTCCGTGGAAGACTTCCATTTCCTCCTCATTTCTGGCACCACTGAACACTTCAGTCCAGCATACACAATCAGTTCAAGTGCATGAATAAAACTCTACTATATATAGTATGAGTGGATTCCAGGATGCAAACTATATATAGTTGAGCTAAATAACAAGTTCTGCCTCATGTCATTCAGCTTGGCAACGTTTAAAACATGAAACAGTTCTTTCCAGTAACTCCTTGCCGAATGCTGGTCCTCACCGGTGCCTCCCCGGTGTGCCCTTACTTTCAGCTGGGCTGTTTTCGCATCTCTTTTTTGGACTTTGGTTTCTGTCTGTTTTGTTTTTGGCTGTTTCGGTCTGACTTCCACATGCAGAGATGGTGCTAGCATTTTAGGCAGAAATTGCTCAGAGTAGCAACCTGGTTGGGGAATTGCCTGGAAAGTGTTGGGGGGTTCCTTGGAGGTGCTGATGGAGCCCTACCGAGGAAGGAGGGCTAAAGGGCTCGCCCTAGGCCATCTTTTGGTGCGGCCCCTACCCACATGCACCTCTTTATTTTCTTAGAGGAGCTTCTCATTCTGGCAGGCATGTGCCCCACCAGTTAAGCCAATCCTGCCCTACAGAAAGCCTTTCATTTTCCTCTGAACTGTCGATTTCCACCAGCAGGGTGTGAAGGTATCGGACAAACATGTATTGGGACGTTGGGGATGCAACGTGAACAAAGTCTTTGTCCTCAGATTGTCTGTGGTCAAAAGCGGAGTCGGGGCAAACACAAAAATGAAACACGTGCAATGACTGGGGCTCGGACGGTGCTTTGTAAAAGGGACAGTGTGGGCTCAGGGAAGGTCCCGTTTACCTTGGATCTGCTCTCCCTGGCCACATCTTCTCTCTCTGGTCTAGATCCACTCGTGCTTCAGGATTCCCACACTCAACCCATTTGACCGACATTTGTTGAGGGTTGATTCTGTGGTCAGTGCTGGGGCTGCAGCTGTGTTGGGCTTTTACTCCAGCCTGAAAGTCAGATGATAAGCAAGTGCATAAGATACTATTTAGTGGTAAAACGGGGTGAGATAGGGGCGGAGAAGGGCAAAGGTTGCAACGACAGGCACAGAGATCAGAGGACGCTTGTGTGAGGACGTGACGTTTGAGCTGACGCCCGACTGGGAAGACGTAACCAGACGTAACCAGCCGTAGGGAGGCCTCGGGGAAGAGCTGCCAGCAGGTAAACCTGGACGGGTAAGGACCGTGACGTGGGAAAAAGTTTAAATGTTTCAGGAATGGAGAGAAGGCCGATGCGAGAGAGCAGAGGGGGAGAGAGAACAGGAGCTGATGTCAGAGAGGCCAGCGGGGCTAGGTCTTGCGGGCTGGGACTCGAACTTACAGTGCAAGTTGGAAAAAGAATGTACTTGTTTAGTTATCAGATATGTGTGTTTCTTTTTTTAAGATTTTATTTATTTATTTTTTAGAGAGGGAAGGAAGGGAGAAAGAGAGAGAGAGAGAGAAACATCAATGTGCGGTTGCTGGGGGTCATGGCCTGCAACCCAAGCATGTGCCCTGACTGGGAATCGAACCTGCGATGCTTTGGTTCGCAGCCCGCGTTCAATCCACTGAGCTACGCCAGCCAGGTCTTTTTTTAAATTTTATTTTTCAATTGCAGTTTTACATTCAATATTATTTTGTATTATTTTCCTTTTTTAAAAGATTTTATTTATTTATTTTTAGAGAGAGGGGAAAGGAGAAAGAGAAACATGATGTGTGAGGGAAACAGACTGCCTCTCTCACACCCCCAACTGGGGACCTGGCCCACAACCCAGGCCTGTGCCCTAACTGGGAATCAAACTGATGACCTTTTGTTCCTCAGGCTGGTGCTCAAGCCACTGAGCCACACCAGCCAGGACCCAGATACACATGTTTCTTATCCAAGGGACCCTCTTCAGCATGGAAAGGAAACAGAATTAGTAACTAAGACATTGGTTGCTCAGTGAGCGCAGAATGAAAGGGAAGATGAGTTGAAAGGTCTGGAAGGGTATTTTACAAAGGCCCCTGCAGGGTCCACGCCACTGGGGATCTTCCTTTGGGAACGTCTGGATGTTTGTGAGCATCAGATATGCTGCAGCCCCTTGAACAGATTTTCATTGCCAGGGTCTCCTTGTTATTCAGGGTTGAGAAAACCTCAGAGCACGGGTCTCTGTTCTTTATCACATCGTCACCTTTCCTCACTTTCGCAACTTTCAGTACATCAAGGGTCCTCTGTTTAGAGATGATATTTAATCACCTGAAGAACCTGGTCCAAAGCCTGTTGTTTTAATGAAACCTCATGGGAAGTGTGTAGTTATATAATATCCCCTCCATGGTTCATGAATAATCATCATAACAATCCCACAGAGTGAGACTTCCTGACTTGGTTTGGGGTGAGCCTTCTGTTCAGACTTGTTGCCCCATCATAACTGCCCACAAGGTGGATATGTTTTTCCTGTAAAATACAATCTTTACTCAAAGGATCTGTTTACTCAGCAGCTTCAGAACCCAGATGAAGTAAGCAGAGTAGTGATTCTTCTCTGCGGACCTCACTTGCTTATCCGCTCAAGTACCTGGAGCCCCAGGCTCAGTGAATAGAACAGATGCATCACGGGCTCCTTGCCCCCAAGTCTGATCAAGTTTCCGTGTTTATCTCTGGTCTTAAAATCAACACATTGCCCATTTGCAAACTGTATACTTATAACTGCCCTGGATTGACAGGGTGGGTTCTCCATGGGGCTTGCAAATATCTGTCTTTAATTATCTTCTGAAGACTCATAGCCACCACAGCTTTGGTTCCTCCTCCCTCTTCTTCCTACCTCCAGAGCGCTTGCTGCTGTTGCCATGACAACTGGGATGAAAAGCCTCGGAACCTTATCTCTTATTATGGGTGCATGTCTCCCCATAAGGACATTATTGTATGTCAGCCAAACTGGACTCCGGGGGCTGTTCTTTAAATACACCATTAAGTCACGTGGAAATTGGGACTGTAGAGGCGAGATTATGAGGGCATTTACTCAGGGACCTAGGAATGCTCAAATCTCACTTTCAGCTGGCCATCTCTTTCTTTGGGGCCTTCAGAACAGAAGTGCTCTGCCCCTGGGTGGTGTGGCTCAGTGGATTGAGTGCTGGCCTGGGAATCAGAGGGTGGCTGGTTTGATTCCTGGCCTGGGGCACATGCCTGGGTTGTGGGCCGGGTGCTTGGTGGGGGCGTGTGAGAGGCAACCACGCATGGATGTTTCTGTCCCTCTCTTTTTCCCTCCCTTCCCCTCTCTAAAAATAAATAAATAAAATCTTCCTTTTAAAAAGTGCTCTAATGACAAAGCAAGGTATAGGAAAGCTTTTTACTAACTGGTGCTTTATATCTAAGCCCCAGGTAGAGTTCCAGTGAATATATGCGGGCCTAGGGGGTAGCCCCTTTCTGCCTCCCCAGCGTGGCCTGAGAAACCTGCCTGACCACTAAGAGACAAGAAGAAAGATCCTCCATCTCAGATCTGCCCCCTAAGCCCCAGGCTGTGACAGCCATCTGCCTGCTTGACATTTTCCCCTTGGATGACTCAGAGACATCTTCCTCTTATCAAACTTACCATTCTCCTGTTTGTCCCCTAGTCTTCCTCCTTTCCCATAAAAAGCTCCACCAGCCAGGGGCCCCAGCCAGATTCCTGGGAGTTTTCCTCGGGGGTCATTCCCTGTCCCTCGCCTCCCCCACAGCTAATCCCTTAGCAAGTCCTGTGAGGTCTCCCTCCAGCAAAAAACTCAGAGGTGTGCTTCTCTCCATCTCTACTCCCAAAACGTCATGTTTTGCCTAGATTATTTTAATAGCATTCTGACTCCTCTCTGATTCCACTTATTTTTCCCCCAAGCCCTTCTCCATGGAGCAGCTAGAGTGATCTTTGGAAAAGATAGAGCAAATCCTATCACTCTGCTCTTTAAAACTCTCCATGGCTTTCCATTATACTTGGAATAAAATATACACTCCTCACCCTGACCAGTGTGGCCCAGCTGGTCGGGTGTCGCTCCACGAGGCGAAGGGCCCCTGGCTCGATTCCAGGTCAAGGCACATGACTGGGTTGCAGGTTCAGTCCCTGAACGTACTGGTTGATATTTCTCTCCCTCCCTTCCACTCTCCCTAAAATTAAATACATAAACCCTTTTACAAAATAACCCATACTCTTCACCATGGCCTGCAGGGCCTGGCCCGGAGTTCTCTGAACACCCTATCCAGCCTCATCTTGTACCACTCTCCACCTGGCCCCTACTTCAGGCACGATTTTCTGCTTTCAGCTCCCCATGCAGCTTGCAAATATCCATCTTTAATTTCCTCCGAAGTCAAACAGCTGCCATAGGTCCTGGTTTCCCCTCCAAGCTCTTTTCCCAACTTGAAGGCTTTTTCACTTTTAGCCCCTTCTGCCTGCGTGGAAGACACTTTCCCCGACCTTTGCCAGCCCTTCACACTGTGGCTGTTTTGTGCTCAAACTGGGGTCTCATTTGAATGCTACCTTTTCAGTGAGGTCTTCACCAACCACTCCATCCAAACTGCCTCCCCAACCAGTGACTGTCCATTAATACTCCCTGTTTATTCCCTATGTTGTATTTCCCTGGAACGTATCACTATTTTGTTTACTCGTTTCTGTATTTCCTAAGTTTGTCTTCCCAACTAGGAAAGTAAATTTCCAGAAGGTGGGGACTGGATCTGTTTTGTTCACAATGAATGGCACATTGGAAGAGCATAATTAATAGTTGTTAGATCCATAAAGAGCCTGTCCGAAATCCTGCCAGCGACTTCTGCACTCTGGGAAGGAGTAAGAAACTCTCCTTCTTCCTTCACTCTCTCAGTCAGGGTCAGATAGACAAAATTCCACTCAGATGATATAAATGAAAAAAAAAATAGCGAAGGAATTATTAAGTGAGGTGTGGGCAGGGTTAAGAGAACCAGCACTGGATGCTGAGGTACTGAAGACCAGCAAGAGCAGTGAGTGGCTATACCCCCGAGGGCCAGGAGGAGGCAGTGGGGTTCCCAGAGCCCAGTGACAGCTGGAGCCCTTGGGGAGGGGCTGCCTAGCTACAGGCGTAGCCTTGGAAGGACACAGCCACTGCAGGTGCGATGATATCCCGTCCTCCCTCTCCTCGTACTCTCCCATCTCGGATCGATGCCACTCCCTGGCTGAAGCCACGTGAATGCCAGCCAACCATGGAACCCAAGGAAACGAATCTGTTCACAAGTGGACAGCCTTCCAGAGCACAGAGCAGGTGACAAATGGAGAGTAATTAGCACAGATGTTGATTCCTAATGGCCGGAGATCAGGCTGCTATGGAACTTGCTCCAGTGACTCAGAGGTCAGTCAGATTTGGGGTTTATGCTTGCAAGTTCACTACCATTTATACCGTTATGCCTAAAGAAAAGCCATTTGGATTTCTAAACAACCAACTTACTAATAAACTTGGGAACACAGTTTGCTGGGGCGTAGGAGTGAACGAGTGGGTGAGGCGTTTTTGTTATTGATAAGCACAGTGTGGCCTACTACTCAAGAAAAGGAAAACTCTCATAATCTTATTTAGCTACCTCATAAATTGAATTCTGGAGCATTTTGATGATATGCATAGTGTCCTCAAAAAGTATATGAGGCCAGTATTTGGCCAAGATTTCTAGGTTCAGTCAGACCAGTTACAGAGAAAATAGAGCTAGGATTCTTTTTTTTTACTGAGTCAAAAATGCTTCAAGTTTTTGCATTCCAGTTTTCAGCCTGCTCTGAATAGTTGCTTATGTGAGAAAGTCCATTTCTGACTCATTTTGCTTTACAAATGCAGAATTGTACCCAGTTGATTTCAGGGATATTGGTCATCTTGGAGTTTTTTAGGTTTTACAGGCATATACTGAGGGAAAAATAAGAAGTGAAATACAAGTCTTTCTAAAAGCTGATGGCAAAGCTTGGAGAAAAAAAAAAGTCATTCCATCTTTGTAGCTGCAGCAGTAGGAGGTGGGGCTGGGCTGCGTGGCTGGGGAAATCACAGTGTCAGTGTCCCACTCCCCTCTAAAGATCTTTATTTTAGAATCTGACTTGAATGCTCAGACAGCTACATTGAATATCTCAATAGGAGCAGAGGGGGCTTAGGATAGAGAAGCAGCCACCCAACTTATTGTACCTTTGTTAATTAAGTGCTAGATTTGTGAATGGAGCTCTATTGTAGCGAAAGGCACCCTCATTTCCGATGCATTTTTCTCTTTGTTTAAAATGTTCTAACTATTGGAAGCAAGAACTAGCAATATTTAATGTCCCCCCTTTGTCTACTCTCTGAATTGTGTAATAAGATAGCATACAATGTATTTAGTGTGTTTATTGGTTTAGTTATGCTTAGAAAATAATAGAATGATCATTTAAAAGAGAAACTGGATTTTTATCCTCCCACTGTGCAGAGAAAGAGGCAAATTGCTCTAAGGCCTCAAATATTTGAAACACAGGGGCTTGTAAAAAAAATTCAAATCTGCTTCTGATTTCCTTGTGTTCTGAGATGTCACAGACCAAAAAAAAAAAAAAAAAGCTCTCCCGAAAGAACTGTATACCACCTGGCATGTGTTCCAAGAGAAGCAAAGCAGGTGGATGGTAAAGTAAAATATAAGCTCAGTGGAAAAGTACTTGGAAAGCCCCTTTGTGACAAGAAAGATCTTAATTAAATCACCCAGGACCTTATTCCGTAATGATATGCACCAGGTGTTTCTGCTTCCATTCAATCAGCTCAGTGTTATTCCCCTTTTAGCAGTGACACAGCCTGTTGGGGTGTTACTCAGCTGAGAGACACCAACGTGAAGTGCAGTGCCTTTTGAAGGGGGGTGCATTCAATGTATATATTGAAATGGCCTCATTTCTTTCACTATCTGTGAACCAACCTTAACGGATCACCCAGGCTAAAGGATAAAATAGAAATAGGCAGTTTCATATTTAGAGACACAAAAACACAAGAATAGACACTGCTTTATAGACACTGAGGTTAGGAAATGCAAGGCATTTACTGGTTTCTCAGAAACCACTTATATGTGGGAGAAATATGTGTGAGATTTGGGCTCTCAATTATCCAAATACGAGGAACTTGTCTGCTGGAGTCAACCAACTGGGAGTGGGTGGGGAAGGGTTACAGCAGGTCCTGTTTGGCAGGCCTCCCGAAAACCCGGTGCTCCCCGACATTGACTGTAATTATTTTTCCATCATTTCCAGGTTGCGTTCTTAGCAGGAATGTGAGCCAACCTGCTCCCTAGGAAGGTTCCTGCTGTGAAACCATCTTTGGCAGTGAATCTTTAACAAAAGATCAGGAACCTGACATTTACTTCTAAGCAGGAGAAGACAATGTGTGCAATGTTGGAAGCAAACAAAAGGACGGGAAGAGCTTCTGAACAGCCGCACAGAGGGGTGATGGAGCAGGAAGGATCGTCCGTGACGCGCCAGTGGCTTCGCTTTTGCGAAATAGCTAGTGACTAGGTATGGCATGTGCAGACTATATAATGTTATGCTTTAATGTCTTTTTAAAGTAGCAGGATGGGGACAATGTGTTTAATTATTATTTTGGACCAGATGTGTCTTCTGATTTTTATATTCAATTAATCATCAAGGAAATTATTAAGATAATTGCAACAAATTTAGGATGATATTCTAAGAAACAGAAAAGGCAATCATTTTAGTTCTAATTGACAGAGCAACAGAGATTTTTTTCTGTAAATTATGTTTATAGAAAAAGCATGTGCACTCAAATTTGTGAATCCATTCATCTGAGGGCAGGGTGAGTTCCTGGTGGGAAGGTTAGATACAGTACTCTGGGTGTTTCCATGGGGCGGAGAGTTTCCATTTTCACACTGTCCACTTACAGTAAGGAAATTTCTTCAAAATTAATTCAAAAAGCAACAAGTGCAGCAAATGGCATGGCTGTCAGGAAATTACCAAATTCAACATAGAAGGATGTCAGCTTCTCTCCCAAACGATAGTTATTTCAATCTCATGGTTTAGTGCTCTGTGATGATTGGTCTCCATTAAAATCAAATGCAGAATGTAATTAAGTAAATCCTCCAAGTTACATGTTTTTCAAAGCTCCACTAGCTGAAGGACTCGCCAGAGGAAGTAATAGGTACTTTAATAAAGTCTTGTACCATAAACTGAGTTCAGATATGGTTTCAGCACAAACCTTATCATAGACAGTTGATAGCTACTGGACTGTTTTTGTTTTTTTCTGAGTTAGACTCTTCTAACCCTTTGGATAAAGTTCCTAATGGTATTCCACTTTTTCTTTTTTAGTAAGAGAAAGTTTAGCCCTGCCTGGTGTGGCTCAGTGGATTGATCGCTGGCCAGCGAACCAAAGGGTCGCCGGTTTGATTCCCATTTGGGGCACATGCCTGGGTTGTGGGCCAGGTCCCCAGTAGGGTGTGTGTGAGAGGCAACCACACATTGATGTTTCTCTCCCTGTCTTTCTCCCTCCCTTCCCCTCTGTATAAAAACAAATAAAGTCTTTTTAAAAATCACCTTCCTAGAAACCATTACTGTTACCTTTACTTGGGGTCTGTTTCTACCTTCTTGGTTTGGCATAATCAATACTTCTTTTCTCAGTGCAAAGGAAGATGTTAATGGCAATGGGAAGAAAATAATAACAATTCTTCACTGCTAGGCAAATTAACATGTCCACCAGGATGTAAAAAAGCTAAAGAATTTCCGTTCATAGCCTACCTTATCTGTTTCATTAGCATAACAGCTAACATTGTCTAAATGTACAAGGTTGTCTGCTAAAAATTTTACATGTAGTTCCTCAGTTAATTCTCCCAAAAATCTTAACTGTTTTATATATTTAAGCCCCCTAAAAACCCAGTGAGAGAAGTCATCATATCCTCGCTTTATACTGAGAAAACTGAAGCTAGGAGAGGTTAAGTTCTGTGGTGCCCCAAATCACATGAGGAGGAAGTCACCTTTTCTGACCATCTGTGCCGGCTGTGTCTCCAGGAGGCAGACGCCGAGATGGACTGAAGAATGAGGGGTTGATGGGGGTAAAATGCCTGGGAAGGGAAGAAGGGCGGGGAAGTGGGGTTGATCGGGGGAAGCATGTGGGCCATCGGAGGCTCTGACACCTGTGAAGGAAAAGCGGGCAGGAAACAGGACTGGACAAGGGGTGACTCAGGGCACAGTGCAGATCTGATGAAGTTCTGGCAACTCCGAGGAAAGCTCTGGAGCAAAGCTTGCCAGCTCGAGATCGTGTTGGGCAGAAATAGCCTGGCCCTGGTTAAATAAGCGTGTTCAGTTATTGCCCGGCGGCTATTTAGGGAGAGTGTGGCCTCAGCTCACGCACCGAGGTGTGGTTCCAAGGTGCTGCAGCCGGAGGCTACCGACTGATTGCTCTCCTTGCAGTGGGATGGAAGTTCTCTCTTTTTAAAAATTTTTATTTATTGATTTTAGCGAGAGCGAGAGAGAAATACCAACTTGTTGTTCCATTTATTTATGCATTCATTGGTTGGTTTCATGTACATGCCCTGACCAGGGATTGAACCTGCTGTCTGGCCAGGGCTGGAAGTTCTTTCTCGAAGGGAGACCTGAGTGGTGCATCTCACTGACTGCCTCACTTCACCCCCTTTTACCACGTAGATCCACTTCTTCATTCACATCTGGGAAGCAGCTCCTCCAGGGCCCCAGGGAACATTTTTCTTGCAGAGAAACTTAGAAGAGAGAGGCTATTGGGATAGACCATAGTCCTCATACTGCAGCTGGTCTTGGGGCTGCAGCTGGTGCTCCTGCTCTCCCTGCGTCCCTATCCATCCTACATTCACTTGCTCTTTGCTACGGTCTCTGCTGTGCTTCTGAGGGCTCTGGCTCACTGGAAACCATGCCTTTCTCTGGCTCGGCCTGCGGCCCTGTCCACACACATTCTCAGTTGGGCAAGGCGGCGCCATAAAGCACAGAAGCGGGTTGGTCACTTGACTTCCATATGCATTTCTCCTTGTCCCCATTTTGTAACAACAGCCCTCCCACCTCCTGCTCCTCAGAGCCAGTTAGCCTTGCCAGGACGGCGACTCTTCTTCTTGCCTTCTCATCCACGGACACAGGGGACCACAAACACCCAGGAAGGAGCTGGAGCTTGTGCTTCCAACGGAGCTCTTGCTGGTTCCCCAGTCAGGACTTCTTATTAAGGCAGCTGTTCTTAGCCACCTGCTTCTCCATTCTTGCTTTCTTTTAACTGTGTGATGTCTCAAACAATACCCACATTGGCTGGCTGTCTCTTTTGCCCTTACAATGCCACATTCCATTAACCATCTCCACGGCTCTCTTTGGGCCGAGCTCCCTTGGCTGCCATTCCACCGGGCCAGTCATTGAAATCATTGCAGTCTGCTCCGGCTTCTGGTGGTTAAGTGTCCCCTGGTCCCCACCGCCTCGGGGGCCCTCCAGGCCCGTTCCCATCAGTGAGCCAGGCTCTGTGGTGGTCTCTCCTACTGGTGGCCCCAGCGACCACCGAACTTCTCACTGCTGCTGGTGTCCCTGTCACCAGCATCTGCCTGATGGCTTGGGCGAATGATGTGTACTCTGGGCCTATGTGAGTCACATAACCCCCTGATGGGTCTTCTGGCCTCACATAAAATACATATTCCCACAAACCCACTTCCTTCAGCTTCTTTGTTCCTTTCTCCACCATCTGTCGAGGCAATTCAGACGGGACTTCACCCACAGTGGACCATTGCTTGCTCCACGCTTCTAAGAGCCACCCCAGCGGTGAGTAAGCGCCATCCCCAGGGCCCTTGCCAGGGTGTTAAACCCCAAATCAGGAGAGTTGGGATATGGGGTTTCAATAAACTGCCCTTTAACTGGTCTTATGTTCTGTCCCCCTTGATCAAGAATCCTTAAAACCCAGCCCCGTGAGTACTGTCTGGCTCCTCCTGGGACACCCTGGCTCATTTTTTGCAGCCTCCCAGGAGATAGCCCCCTCCCCCCTTATCAGACGGACCCAGCTGAATCACTCTGTCGCTCCACACAGTGGTCGACCTGGCAGCAAGGAGAGTAGGTGAGGCCGATGCTGAGGTTGTCTTGTGAGGATGAACCTTCCGCAGTATTTTCTCTCACCGGGCAGCACTAGCTCCAGGTACAGAGGGGGCCCCTTCGCAGTCTTCGAGGACTCCGAGGACAGCAGGGAGTCAGAACAGTCAGGGGCATGTGTGAGATGACTCTGTTTACTGTGTCAGGGTCCGGGGTCCACATACCAGGGTCCTGGCCACAGGATGATTAGCTGCCTCATACGAGCATTTGGTCACGTCTGAAGCTCTGCAACTTTGAATATTAACTCTGGAGTTTGGTGTTCAACTTTTTCTGCTTTCTCACTGAAAGTGTAAGATCTTCTTTGTAAGCTACCAAAGAGGCCCTCTGGCCTTCATATTTAGTTTTCAATTGTTTGTTAATGGTCCTCAGTTTTTTACTATTCACCCCGTAGAATGTCAATGTACCTTAATAGTAACCAACCTCCTTGTACACATTGTCCCCATCCTCCTCCCCACCCAACCCCTTATGCTTTCCAAGCCTGAATTGTTGCTCCCGTCGAGGCATTTCCCCCACTGAAACATTCTCCCTCGTCGCCACCAGTGAAAGTTTAAGCAATCGGGCTGCCACCTGCTGCCACAACTTCTCCAGGCCCCACATACTATTCTTGATGTATCCTTGATGGTCCCTTTTGCCAGCCAAGTGGTGAGCGACCCAGTCCCCAAACCCCATCTTCCCACCTGTTTTCTCAGCTCACTCCTGGAAGCAGAGGCTGAGAAGGAGTTAGGAGCACAGGTGATGTGTTGAGAGAGCAGGTGATACCTGTGAAAGATAAAAGGGAGGAAGCAGGATTGGCTAGGCAGATTGTCAGAACAACAGTCTCAGCAGACCCAAGAGGGAGCTCCAGAGCCATGATTGCCCATTCGAGGGGACCGTGTTGGACAGAAAAGGCCAGGCCCTAGAATCCCTGCCGTGCCGTGCTGTTGTCGGAGCCCAAGGTGCTGCAGCTGGAGGCTCTCGGCCGAGGGCACTCCTGGCAGCTGAACTGCGGGTTCTTTCTCGGAGGCAGAGAGGCAAGGCTCCCTGGCCACGACCACATCGCGTTTAGAAGTGATCGTGAAGGGCTCATTTGTGTGGCAACCTTTGGTGGGCGCTGTAACACAACAACTGAATGTGGATGACATGGAAGTCCTGGGGAAGAGCTGTATGCGGTGGTGCACCACCCCTGGAGTCAGAACGCCTGCGCTCAGTACCTAGTTCTGCCGCCAACCAGCTGCGGGACCTTGGGTGAGTCACTGAACCTTCCTGCGCTCTGTCTCCTGCACTGGGGACAATATTTCCTCCCTCACAGGGTTGTATGGAGGCTTCGGTGAACATCAAGTGTTTAGACCATCGTCCAGCAGTAAGTGGGTGCTCTATAGCTCATGGCTGTTTAGCATATCATAAACACGTGACCGGAGTGTTTTGTAAAAATGCAGTGGTGTACAAGGTGTACATAAGCCCAAAGAAAGGGAACTAACTTTTACCAGGTGACTGCTCTCTGCCAGCCACTATAACAGCTATTTTCTTAGGGCGCCTCCTTTCATCGTCACAATAACCCTGCAAGGTGGGTGTTCCCATTGGCATTTTACTGAGGAGCAGCTGATGCTCTAAGTGGCAATAACTTGCTAGCCACAAGCTGGAGATTCGGTTTTTGTCCTCACATTTAAAATATGCATGCAGTTGTGAGTCACCTTGCAAGGGCCCCGACACAGCCCTAGACTGTACCACCAACACTGTAGACGCACCGGCTGACCCACGCGAGCTGAGCCAGGCAGCAGCTTGCCCGTGAACTTCCATGCCAGGAGTCAGGCCGGGCTCTCACACAGTCTTGCCGCCGCCGCGGTGTTGCTGCATGGCTGCCTTAGAGGCGGCCTGGTGTGGGCAATGGGTGATGTCGTGGACAGTCATCTTTGCTGACCCAACATCCACTGACCTTTAGCCAACTAACAGCATCGTGGTTGTCCTCCACCCTCAGCTCCAGGAGGGGCCATGTGACTGGCACCTGAGTGACTAGAGTGTTCTCAGCCACATTTGGGGGAGAGGGGACATGTAACCAATCCAGGCTGTGCGTGTTAGGTCCATGGATTTTATATCGATGGGAACGAGAAGCCTTTTCTTTTTCTGCCTGGATCTAAAGGACAGTAACCTGCCACTGCTGGTCACCATCTTCCTACAGGGAGATGAAATTATGCCTGAGGATAAAGCCGGCACAGAGGGAGGAAGAGCTGAGGCATCGGCAGAGCTGTGGTCCTGATGATGACATCGAAGCCCTTGACGCCAATATGCCTGAAGCCAGCGTGTTCCTGGACTTTTTAAAAAATTGATTTTAGAGAGAGGAAAGGAGAGAGATTGAGAGACAGAGAGAGACATCGATTTGTTTTCTGCTTAGTTAAGCATTCATCGGTTGATTCTTGTACGCACCCTGACTGGGGATCAAACCTGCAACCTTGGTGTACGGGGATGACACTCTAACCACCTGAGCTACCTGGCCAGGGCTTGTCCCTGGACCTTTCAGTTACACAAGCCAATGCATTCCTTTTTCTTCTTCGAGATCATCTGTGCTGGGTTTTCTATCACTTGAAAATAACTCCTGATAGTCATTCATTCCATCCGTGTTCAGTGCCTTCTGTGTGCCAGACACAGTTCCCGTGTGGGAATCCACCAGTGGACAAAACAGGCAACTCCCTGTCAGCCTGGAGCCTACATTCCTGTGGAAAGAAAGGAAGGGAAAAGTCAATATGTAGACATATATCAGTTAACAATAAGTTTTATGGGGGTGGGGAATAAAGCTGGGTGAGGGGAAGGAAAAGTTACCAGCTACTCAGGGAGGCCTTCCTGATACGTGGCTGGGAGCAGCGCCCTAAGATGTGTGGAGGTAGTGAGCCATGAGGGTCCTGGGAAGAGTGGACAGCAGCTCAAAGGCCCTGAGGTGGGCGTGTACGTGCAGAGGAATGAGACCGAAGTGCTGGGAGTGTGGTGAGCAAGGGATGGGGGGATAGAAAATGAGCCGAGAAGAGTGGCAGGTTCAGACCATTCAAGCCCTTGGCAGCCGCCAGAGCTTTATGACTATACTTGACGTGGTGTGGGGACGCATTGGAGGGCTTTAAGAACAGGAGCGGAGTGGGCTGACATAAATGAATCAAATGGAAGGGGCAAGGACGGAGGCGGGGAGTGCAGATGAAAGCGTCGCTGAGCTGCGGTAATCCACAGGAAGGCGATGGCAGCGAGGGCAGGGCGGCAGCCTTGGAGAGGAAGAGAAGCACCCAGACGTGGGGTGTATTCTGAAGGTGAAGCAGAGGAAATGTGCTCATGAATTGGATGTGGGGTGGCAGAAAGAAAGGAGTCAAGCATGACTCTGACCATTGTGACCTGAGCGATTGGAAGTTTGGGATAAAAATACAGTCCTTTTCTACATTAAATCTGAGATGCCTGTTAGATCTCCAAGATCTGCCACTAAGACATTCAGGAGAGAGGCCTAGGAGGGAGATGTATTTGCGAATCGTCAGTGCACAGATGGTATTTAAAGCTGTGAGACTGGCCCTGGCCGGTGTTGGCTCAGTGGACTGTGTGCTGGCTTATGTACCCAAAGGTCGCTGGTTTGATTCCTGGTCAGGGCACAGGCCTGGGTTGTGGGTCAGGTCCCCAGCTGGGGGCGTGCAAAAGGCAACCAATTGTTTCTCTCACACATGGATGTTTTTCTCCCTCCCTTCCCCTCTTTCTAAAAATAAACAAAATATTAAAAAAAAATAAAGCTGTGAGACTGAATGAAACATGAGCACTGGCAGAGAGAAGACAGCAGGGCTGAGCTGTGGGAGACTGCCATGTCCAGGGACCAGGAAAGGAGACAGAGAAGGAACAGCTGTGGAGGCAGCTGCTTTTGCACATAGCGAAGAAAATACTTCCAGGAAGACGTGATTGGCTGTGTCAAAGTTGCAAAATGTGCTCATTGCTGGGACAAGAAAAATAAGGGCAGGGAATTTCTTTCCGGATTGAGCAACATGGACCTTTTAGCACTAATTGTAATCTTACACATTATCAGTTGACCTTTGTTTATTTTCTGTTTCCTGCCACTTAGATATAAGCTCTGCAAATTTCTGTTTTGTTCATCAGTGCATCCCTGGTGCCTAGGATAGTATTTGGTATATGGTCAGTGCTTAATAAATACTTCTTGAATGAAAAATTGTTCCATATCAAGGAAGAAAAAAATTATTTCTCAGTTCCTCTTTGTGCAAAGATACCTTGCGTTTTATATTTTGGTAGAGTAAGTAATGGTATAGGACTAGACTTTGAATTATGTTGAAAACTTGGCAAGTGATTTAACCTGACTAAGCTTTTGTTTCCTTATTCATAAAAGGAGGTAGATCATAATAAGATACTTGAGGCTATGCCCAGAACCATGTCCTGCACGGAGTGGGTCCTCAGTAAATGCTTTGTGAATCTGAGGGGTCACGTGGGCCGGACCACACAGTGACACGCAAATTTACTCCGGATAAATACATTGTCTGACATGGGAGGTTTCAATTACCTGAGAAGTGAGTCAGAAGAAAAGGAAATGTTGCTAGCATTTCCCACAGAAAGCATTTGAGTGTGTCTGAAATAGGATAAGGCCCATAATACACTGAGATTAGGGTGGCTAGGATGGTTGTTTCCTATTAAAATGCAGTAGCTTTGAGGCTTTTTGAAAAGGATGTTGTGTCTCATTATAGATTCTATAGTTCAAGTCTCATTATAGGGGCAGATTGCTGAGACCACGCTGTCTGGACCTGCGCCTGCCCCTGACCTGAATCTGACAGAAGGCGCGAAGTTGGGTGGAGCCGATACCAAGGCTTAAAAAAACTGAAAATGCAACGTGATCCAAGTGTTAACCTCGAAAGGTTAACTGGGACATTCCTCAAGGATCCTGTAGGTTTAAAGTAGGTAAAGATACTATTCCAAAGGAGATTGGCCTTTAGCAGGGGAAAAATGTGCTGAGTGAGGAGGGGATGGGATAAGCAGTGGGAGCTGAGAGTTAGTCTGGATTATCACTAAAGTAGCCTGGGCATGCAACCAAATCTCTTGGGTTAATATTTCTTTTCCTTTGTTGTCTAGGATTAGGCAACAACATAGCCTTCTGTCATTTTGCATTTCTTTGTCTTTTAAACGAAGTTAACAGGCCCTGGCTGGGTGGCTCAGTTGGTCAGACAATCGTCTGTGCTCCAAAATGTTGTGGATTTGATCCCTGGTCAGGGCACATATCTAGGTTATGAGTTCGATCCCCGGTCAGCGTACGTATGGGAGGCAATCAGTCGATGTTTCTCTTTCACATCAATGGATTTCTCTCTCTCTCTGCTCCTTCCTCTCTCTAAAAAAAAAAATCAATAATTGTAACCTCAAGTAAGGAGTAAAAAAGATAAATAACAATAAACAAAGTCAACAAGTGATAACCTGAAGTTTCCTTGCAGCAGAGTATTTGGCCATCATCTTACCCTTGGAAGAAGACATTTTGGTACTGATGTATGGATCGTGGGCATCTCGAGGTGAGGGTGTAACTGAACTTCTGGCCCTTTGAAATCAGGGCTCTTGAAAAAAAAAAAAAGAAAAAGAAATCAGGGCTCTTGAGCAGGCACTAGACATTGCAAGGTAGTAAGAACTTGAAAGACAAACATTTAGAGAAAACCTCCAAGGACAAGCTCCCAAATAGGAAAAATAAATTTGTGTTAGCATGCTGATTCTTCTCTTTCTCTTAATGAAACTCTGCCATGAACTGTGGGTTATTGTAGTGACAGGGGAAAACAGGCTGACTCAGACAGTATGTTGAAATGTGGCAAGAGGGAAAGGATTTTTAAAGCATACCCTTCAAGAAAATGACTCCAAACATCACATTGTAAATTCCGTTTTTATACTTTGACTTCACAAGGGCAATAACATCTCCCAAATGACTAAGTCTGACTGTTCCTTGTCATTGCTATTACCTCATTTATTAGCGCTTCCTAATATCAGACACTGTGCTAAGTATTTTGTATATATTATTGCATTTACTTCTCGCACAAAAACCTACGAGACAGGAACTATTAACATTCTCACTTGGTACAGAGAACACTGACACTTCATTCCAGCCTCAGTGAGGCCTGGGTGATGCGTAGCACCTGGGCAGTGGGAAACAAGTGACCAGCAGAGGCATTGAGAAGGACGAGAAAACACACTTAAGAGCAAGCTATCAAAGCTCAAGTGTAGAGGAACAAGAGGATGAAGAACGCAGAAAAGAAAAAAAGTAAGAACTCAGAAAAGTGCTTTCTCAATGTTTCCAGGACCCTTACAGTAAGAAAGGTGCACATTAGATTTTTCATTCATTCATATTTTGCTTCCGTCCATGAACTGGGAACTATGTGGGGACAGGGAATGCCGTGATGAACACGTGCAGCCTGCAAGCTGTTGGAGGACAGGTCATTCAGAGAGCGGCAACATGAGAAGGGCTGTAACATAGAGCAGCGTTTCCTGAACTTTTCTAAAACTGACAAGCTTCTGGGTGACTTGTTAAGCGTGCAGATTACCAAGCTCCTCCCATGGAAATTCTGGGATCTTGGAATATGCCTGTTAAACAATGTACCGGTAGTTGAGTCTTACGTTCAGGAAAGTTTGGGTGTGTATCCCAGTGCTTTCAGAGATCAGAGGTGGGGTGTCCGCCCAGCCTGAGGAGTTGGTGTTGGCCTCACAGAGGTGGTGACAGCTGAAGAGGAGGTATGGGGACAAGAGGTATGCCATCCCCCAGCAAGGGGATCCTGGTGTTCCCAAGTGTGGGAGTGTGAACAGCACTGACCTATTTGGGACCCTGAGAGCAACAGACACTGTTGGAGACACTAACAAAAGCTACAAAGGAAAACGGAAAAGGCTAAGACTGGGGAGAAAGCTGGGGGCCAGATTATGAAGATCCTGGAATGCCATGCAAGGAAATTTAGATTTTAGGAGATGCTCTTTAGACTGCCTAGGCGTCTATATGATTTGTATATTTATATTACATATATTGCATTTATATATTATTCAATACTTGCATGGTATTTATATGTATATATTGATATATATCATTTACATATTATTATACTATGATATTATACTTATACCATTTTTACTTACTTGAAATTCATTCATGAAAAGTATATTATACTTATACCATTTTTATTTACTTGAAATTCATTCATGAAAATTTTTTTTAGACGAGACTTGGTGGTATATTACAGAGGAACGAAAGACTCGTTTGTTTGGTCCTCCGTGGAAGGGTGTGGTCCAGGCTGCTGGGAGCGGGTGTGGTCCTTCCCTCAGGGGAATCCAAAGCAGAGAACCTAGGTGGAGAGGCCGGCCTCCCAGGAAACCGGTTGGCAGAGCCTGGAACCGCTGTCTCCTCCTTCTTGAGAACCTCTCTGTTCAAACCCAGAGAGGATTTAGCCTCGACTTTTTTTTTTTTTAACGTTGTTTTTATAAAATTAAATGTCAGTGGAATCATACAATACTTACCCTTTTGTGCCTGGCTTTGTTCACTTAGCGTAATGTTTTCAAGCTTCATCCATGTTATGGCATCAGAAGTTGTTGGGTTTTTTTTTTAACATGCAGAGTGCTGTGTTGTTTATTCACTGGTAGACTACAAGTCCATTACTAGATGTTTCTCTTGTGTGCTTCATTTGTTTATTAGCGAGCAAAGCCCTGGAACAGCGGGGTCCCCTGGCCCTCAGACCGAGACCCATCTTCATCCCGACCAGTCTGGAAGTGACGAAGCTCTCAAGTCTCCCGGTCAGGTGCGACCCCACGAGGCCAAGCGTGCCGACTGCTCTTCTGAAGGTGTTCCTCCGTGAGACATTTCAGGTGCCTGTCAGGGAACTGTGTCTCGGAAACCACTGTGATTTTATTTGCAAAGCATGCATTGTAAGCAGCACTCCCAAGATTTCCAGTTTTCCCACCGACTTTGACCTTCTCCCATAGAAGCTGTTCAGAATTTGCGGAATCAGAAACTCCGTCTTCTGCTGGATGAGTGAGGTCCAAGCCAAACCTCCAGGCTGCCTTCTCAGGCTTCTTGACGTTCAGCGCCATCCTGCAGGTAGTCCGTGAGCACGGGCCGTTTTTAGAAGCTCCCTGGGGACTCCAACGGGCAGGCAGAGCTGAGACCCGCTGGCTGCATCCACCTCCTGCTCTGTCCCAGATGGGGCGGCGCAGGTTCGGGGAGAGAGAGTGAAATTGGATCTTCTGCTCAGGGAGCACACATTCACTGCCGCCCCCCCCCCCCCGCCCCCGCCTGTTCCAGGCCCCGCGGGGTGCAGTCAGGCTCGCCCAAGGCCCATGTGTTGGAGCTCAGAGCTCCTGTGTAAAGCTTCACGGTTTCCTCTGTTGTAATACACCCTGCACCTTATGTATGTTTGAAAAAGTTCAAACTTCACTAGCAGTAACATAGGATCTTCCACTTTGGGGTTCCACTTGGAGAACCAATTTTTAATAAGCTTTTATTTAGATTCTATTTAGAACCATTTTATTTTTCTCTAATTACAATCAAAGTTGAATATAGTAACCATGAATCAAGCCCAACTATTATGTTAGTTGGGAATAGCTGACTTACAGTAACTTTAAGATTACCCTCTATACCAAAAACTACCTGGTAAATGGAAAAAAAATAGCACAAAATCTTTCAAATGCTATTTCTCTGAAAGATGGATGGAAAAATTTCAGCCTTCAATTTCATTTCAGCTGGCCATAGGACAAATCCACAAAACTTGTGCCCGAGGCCATGAAATTGTAACCCTATTTTAAAGTATGTAATAGCAATCCCCTTTAAATACTTTCATTGTGTAATAAAAACCAGCCAATAAGGTAAAAAAAAAAAAAAACATTTTAAACAAGCAAACAAAAGAAACATTTCCTACTTCTTGAAAGATAAAATGATGAATCCATTTTACTGGATTTTTTTGAGGTAAATTTTTTTATTGTGGTAAAACATACATGACATAAAATTCACCATTTTAACCATTTTAAAATATGCAGTTCAGTGGTGTTGACTACATTCACAATGCTGTGTTAACCATCACCGCCGTGTATCTTCAGATCTTTTTCACCCTGCCAGACAGAAGTTTCATACCCATTAAACAATAACATCTGATTCCCATTTCCCGCAGCTCCTGGCGGCCTCCTTTCCAGTCTCTGTCATTATGAATTCGCCTTTCCTGGGGACTTCCTACACATGGAATCCTACATGTATGTCCTTCGTATCTGGCTCCTTTCACCGGACACAGCGTTTTCAAGGCTCACGCATGTCGTACGTAGCATGTGTCCTTTTTGTGACTGAATAATATTCTTCTGTATGTATACACCACATTCTGTTTACTCATTCATTTGTGGGTGGACATTTAGGTTGTTGTTGTTGTTGTTTTAGTGATAGTGAAGAGTGCTGCTATGAATGTGGTGTAGAAACATTATCTCTCTTTGAATCCCTGCTTCCAATGATATTGAGTATATACCTAAATGTGAAATTACTGGATCACATGGTAGTGCTGCGTTAATTTTCTGAGGAACTGCCGTAGAGTTTTCCACAGCAGCTGCACCATTTTACATTCCCATCAGCAACACACAAAGTTCCTTTTTTGAACATCCTCCCCAACTTAAGTAAAATTTTAACCTTTATTTATATAACCCTTGATCTTAAATTTTTTTCTAACCCCCTCATCTTTAGTTATTTTGCATTTCTAGGTTGCATGGTCCTTTCTCAGTTCAAAATAAATGTTTAAATTCTTATTCAGTGTTAAACTTACATACTCCTTTGCCCAGACCAGTGTAACTCGGTTGTTTGGGCGTCATTCTGCAAAGCTAAAGGTCACGGTTCCGTTCTCCGTCAGGGCACATGCCTAGTTTAGGGGTTCAGTACCCGGTGTTGAAGAAGAGGCAACTGATTGATGTTTTTCTCTCACATCGATGTGTCTTTCCCTCTCTTTTTCCCTCCCTTCCCCTCTCTATTAAAAAATATATATGTATATGTATATACATATATATTATATATACCCTCTTCTCTGATTATAAAAGCAGTATATTCTCTTGAAAACTTACAATTCATGTGATTCATATTTCGCCAGGTTCCACCAAGTTGAGATGCTGATTCAGTCACGTTCACAGTAATATCTGAAATTTTACTGCCTCTTGTTGCCAGGCAAATCTGCCTCCCTCCTGCCCTCCCAGGGATGTTTGTTCTGCGAAGTCTTCAGGAAGTCTCTGCATGGGCTGTTGTAGTTACCAGGAAAGCCACTGGAGGGCAGTAGATCTCTTCCACCCCTGACCCCAGCCCAAGAGAGGATGCTCCCCTGTGCCCAAGAGCATTTCTGAAGTAGCAAATTCTCTAAGTGCCACATGGCAACTATTCAGAAACGGGCTATCCCTCCAAACTCTTGGCAACGCTTTGTCACCTGGGTTTCTTAGAGTCCCATTTAGAATCTTGAACCCAAGTCTGAATCCAAGATTAATAATTGACTGAGAAAGTGGGGGGGGGGGGAAGGTCCTGACAGCTAATAGCTGGCAGTTGATAGCTGGCCCTGGAGCGTCTGATTTGGCAGCCGGTTCATAAGTCCCGTAACTGCCATGCCCGCCAGAAGCCTGTGGCCTGGGAGAGTAATGGCTTTCCGAAGGAAAGCATGGGGGAAGACTCCTCTACACCTCCCCTCCCCCAGAGGTAACGGATGGCCACTTTTGTGAGATGTTTCCCCTGGGAGTCCACATTTTTCCTTCTATAGGAGACTAAATAAAATTCAATGGTTTTAAGAAGAGCATACTTGAGAAAATTGTCACCTCAAGGTAATGGATGGCTTAATTAGAATTAAAAAAAGAAAGAAAAACTCAACCCACAGCATTGTCCAAATTACTGGAGGTATAATATCTTTGTTTTCTAGGAGTGATGTAAATGATTCACTTGTGTTTTTAATTTGCAAGGAAATGGTGTCGTTTCTAGTTTGAAACTGAAGCTCTGTCTTTACCCAGACAGCTTCACGCAGAGACGCACACCTTGGAGATGTACATGAATCTCAAACTATTCTTGTCCAAGTGTGCCCAAGTTCACTAGTCATGATATTCTCCCAGCCACATGTGCTTCACATCAGAGGTGGACTCTTCCTTTTAAAAAGTATCTCCCTTGGTATACTTCAATACAACTCTGGGATGTCATCACATCAAAACACATTCTATTCAACTTGCTTAGTGAATAATCTTTCCTTGTTTCTGTCAGAACCTGCGTGACTCCCAGCTTCTATATCCTCCCTCTCCCCACAGATACTGACTATCTGGTCCTTTAAATACATCTCAACCTTTGAAAGGCATCCCTGCCTCCTGCCCATCAGCCAAAAATTTGGCACACAAAGTCTACTCACTGTTAGGCCAGCTCTGACCCCCTGTTCCTACAACTGAAGCTTCTGTCTTGTCTCCAAGACCATACTTCCACTTCCTGGTAATCAGATCTTGTAACTACATCTCTCTCTGTCCATTCCCTTTGCCTGAATCCCTGACTTAGAAACCTGCTGGGAACTGCACTTTCTCTATACCTAGAGGCCCTGCCTTCTTCCTAGTCCCTGTTCTTGGCCCACCAGAGACTGGAGGCATGCAGCGTAACCTCAGCCCACATACACGACACATAGGTGACTCTCAATATTTGGAAACCATACAGAGAAGCCTTCATCACAAACCATGTAAGATCTCCCAATTTACGGTTGGGCCCCTGCTTTCTTAGAGTGTTGCCTGTCTCTTCCTTGTACCTTCTGGAGATAAACTTAGTTCCAGGAACTATATCTCTATCTGTGCCCTTCCCTGCTTCAGGGGTGGAACCCACTTCTGTCCAGTTCTTGCCCTTCTCTACGTGTCTGAGGAGAACAAGATTATTTCCTGTCCTGCTGCATTTTCATATTATCCTGAGTTTTATTTCATGCAAAAGGTACTTTTAAGAAGAATAATTTAATTGAGTGCTGGACAAGAAAGGCCAAGCTAGATTGTAGTCATTTTCATATTTCTTTTGTGCTGCTCTTATAAGAATAATTTACTTTAACCTCCCTTCCCATTCTGGATTTTGTAGTTTTTGTCTCTCCGGCATCCTTAGTGTTGGGGCACTAACCCTTCCTGTTTATAGGGCTTTGAGTCACAATACTCGGACAGGCTTGGCCTAACTGGTAGGCCCATGACCAGGGTCTGGCCCATTAAAGCCCCTCCCCCTGACCAGCATGATTGGTTCCAAGGTCAGGACCTAGCTGAGCATGGCCAACCAGAGATCTGACCCAGGATTTTATATATACAAGTTTGAAGAGAAAAAAGGGGTAGTTACGCTGTGATGTAGGCCTAGGGCTACTGGAGCTGTCTCACCAGGTAGAGAAAGGCTGAAGGCACCAAGAATGAAGACAGGAAGTCAGAGAATGAAGCCAAGCCAAGCAGAGATGAGAAATGAGAGGCAGAAACTTTTAATTCAATACACACTCCTGTTCTTCCAAATATGTGAGCCAAATAAACTGCTTTTTTTCCCTTAAGCTAGTTTGAGTTGAATTTTTGTCTTTATAATTAACAGTCCTGACTCATAAAACAGTATCTCAGGATATCCTCGTATCTAACCCAAATCCATCTGCTGAGGTCTGGGAGCTCATCTCTCCCGTCTCCCGCTTCCAATCGGAAGCCATTGGAAAGCAGATCTAGGGAGGGTTTTCCCGAAAACTGTTTGGAGTAACGTGGTTTTAGTCTGAGGCTTAATTAGAGCTTCCCTAATTCCTCTCTCATCTAGCCCTTCCAACCCATCTCTAGAGAGAGCTGGGTCTGTAAGGAAGACACCGCCTCGGTCAGCAGCACCAGCTGTCAGGACGCGCCTCATGAGTTCTGTCACCAGCAGGACAGAGCATTTGCACTGGAGTCGGTGGTGTGAGCCTCTGGACACCTCTCAGTGCAGTGTTCCTGCTTCCCAGGGCTCGCTCTGATGCCACTAATCACAAAAGTCACTCTTCCCTGGTGTGCAGAAGAGGATGATGACCTCGGAGAATCAATTTCTACAAAAGTCTTTCTTCTATGGGAATCTGAAGAAGAGCCTCCCCCCATCCCCTCCTTCTTGGGTTGTTATCTCCCTTCCTCTGGTCTTAGCACCTCAACCTAGTTCCTTCGAGATTATTCATAGTACCTTACCCAATGGGGTTAGCTATATGGCTCAGAATGGACCAGTCAGAGCCCAACTCTCAGCTTTGTGAATTGAGCTCAGGCCTTCTCCGTCCCTTTCCTCAGGCAATGCCATCTTCACAGCCACGGTCTCAGAGCCTTCATACAAGCTGTGTCCCCCCAGTGGAATATTTCCCCTGTCATCTCCCTTGACTATCTTTTTGTCTTTCTTCAGACCTCAGATATGACTTCTTCAACTTACAGACCAGCTCCAGCGACGTCAGCCCTGCCAGTTCCGTTAAACCAGGGCTCTGCGACCCTGCTCTCAGCCACCGGTTTCACAGCAAGCAGGACTGATGATACAAAAAAATAGAATATATTCACAGCTAAAAGTTGAAACGAAGAAGTATGTTGAAATGTCTTTTTAAAATATACTATACGAGGAAGATTGTTCCAAACCTAGACTGGAAAGAAATTAGCATTCCTAATAAAATGCAGAAGGAGTTTTCCAAAATTTAACTGGATTAGGGCTTATTTTGGGAAAGCAGATCACCCCTCCATTTAACTGACTACAGTGAGCTTTTCCCACATTTTTTATTGTTTGGGTACAGTTGTCTCCATTTTCCCCTCACCACTCCGCCCATCCCTATAAAGCAACCTGTTAAACAAACATTCTTTTACATGCAATTTAAAAAGATTAACTTTTCAATTTTCCTGTAAAATATTTTTATTAAGAGTGAATCTTTGAATTGGCCTGCTAGAAGCCTTTCCCTTGAGGTCATATTGTAAGAAAACTACAATGTGCTTATAATTAAATTGTCTAAAAAGTCTTGCTTTTTTTTTTTTGCTTAACAAAAAAGTAACATAGCACCTTTATTTGCTATATTTGTTCGTAATTTGTTTTGGGTCTTTTCCTTAAAAGTAAACTGTTGGCTATGAACTGTGAGTCCCAGTAGGACAGGGACCCGGTTCGAGTGTTGGGCACTTATCCCCAGCAACGATTAGCACTGTACCTGCAACTAGTGGGAGCTGCCACGATATTTGTTACATTAGTGAGTAGTCACTGAGCAAAAGTAAAATTTAGCCCTGGCTGGTGTCGCTTAGTGGACTGAGCGCAAGCCTGCAAACCGAAGGGTTGCCGGGTTGATTCCCAGTCAGAGCACACACTTGGGTTGCGGGCCAGGTCCCCAGTTGGGTGTGTGCGAGAGGCAACAGATGGATGTATCTCTCACACATCAACATTTCTCACCCTCTCTTTCTCCCTTCCTTCCCCTCTCTCTAAAAATAAAATCTTTAAGAAAAAAGTAAAATTTAAACATGTGCATGTTTATGGACTAGATACAAGAACTTGTGTGAATCCCCTCTTTGCTTGTGTTGGAATTCTGCACAGGCGACCCCAGAGTGTGTCAGCTTGGCATACTGAATGTTTGAAGCTGAAGGAGCGTGAGGAAAGAGCAGGAGGACTGAGGTTACTCTGACCTTGACTTGCCCCTCGGCCCTGAAACAGGCGGTAAAGCCCTCCTGGGGGTGGTGCGCCCTTATCTCCAAAGACAAAGGGACACACAGGGGAACCTGGACATGCAGGGGAATCCGGACGAGCAGGCCTTGCTGAGTTCCCCTGGTTTAGCGCACGTAGCTCCTACTGCTTCACTGATCACGCATCTCCGCTACTGCCACGCTTCCGCAAACCTTGACTAAGTACACTCAGGTCTAGCTGTTTCTTCGGGTCTTTACGTAGGCTCTCACATCTCATAAAACTCGTTTTAGAATTGGATGCTTTTCTCCTGTTAATCTGTCCTTGTCAGTTATATTTGCAGACTCAGTCAGGGGCCCCACGAGGGTCAAGGAGAACTTTTTCCTCCCCTACACTGGTAAAATATTAACATGAAAGAAAGGAGTTCTTTTTCCTCTCTCCGACCCGAAACGCGAACACAACCTGCCGTTCCTCGACCCGCTCTGACTCCCCGTGGAGGCCACTCGCAAATGTCATCACATCCAAACAACAGAAATCCCACTGCAAAAATACCGGCGAGTAGCGCTCTCCTTGGGAGCACACCTGCGCCTTTCCTGTCCCCGGACCCTCTGCAAGCGAAGTGCCTCTTCCCTTCTCTCTTCGAAGCTTCAAGCGCCCTTGTTTTTGCTCCTGGGACTTGTTTCCTGAGCCCATTTGTTTTACAGCTCACTTCTACTTCTGTGACTTTCTAAATAAACTTGCTCTTATATTAACAGATTGGTTAGTAATAATTTAAGAACATATTTTATTTATTTACTTTTAGAGAGAGGAGAAGGGAGAAACACAGGGAGAGGAACATCGATCCTCTGCCACTCTGGCTGAGCCTGTGACCTTTCGCTTTGCAGGATGACTCCCAACCAACTGAGCCACACAGGTCAGGGCGAGTGATAATTTTTTAATGAAGGTTTCTAGGGAGACAGAGAGGTGGTTGTGTAACACGCCACTAGCAGCGTACCTGCTTGAACGTTTCTCCTGCAAGTTTCTCAAAAGTCAGCCTCACGTTTTTCTCTTTTCTCTTTCTCAACTCTGTTCAACCTCCCTCCCTGTCTCTGACATTCTCCCTCCTCTCCTCCTCCTCCTCCTCTCTCTCCCCAAGAGCTTCCCCTTTCTGTCTCTTGCCCTTTTATAAGCAGAGCAATGGCCCTTTCCTGCTCCTTCACTTTGCATCCCTGCCTCCTCAGTGGGTACTCTGCAGAAAGGCTTTTTTCAGGATACACCATTAAGAGAAGGTAAAAGAAAAGAAGGAATGGCAAATTAATAATCATTTTTCTTTCTCTCCTTGAAATTGCATAAGGGGTGGGGGGTGAAGTGAGTGTGCAGCACAGCAGAGATTACACCAGACTAGGAAGCCTGCGCCCAAGGGGTCTGGAAGGACAAGCCTCTGTACTTAGACAGATTGTCTACGAGGGCACTAAAAGGCTTAAGTGATTTGCCTTGGCTTTTGTACTCCATTAGTGCCAAAATGACTAGTTGGAAGTCTTTAACGACTCAACTTGTTAGGGCTTCTCTGTGTCACTTCTAAAAGAGTGCGTTGCAAATACCCGCTGCATGTGTTTTAACTCCTGCTCTCTCACGTAAGGTGTCTTTTATTGCTTTCCAGATGCAATCCTTCTCCAATTAAAAACAATGTATTGCGGAATCCTTCACTGAACTAGCAAATGCTCAAGATGCAGTAGGCCTCCTGCAGGCCTTCCTTCCCTTTGCTGGCGCGGGCTGTCAGATGTGAATGTAGGTCTAAGGATGCCAGAGAAGAAATTTTTAGCCTTGCAACATTCAAGCAAATGTTCGATGTCCGACCAAAGCTAATTCTATACGGGACAAAAATAGATGGAAATGTGTTATTTGTGGTTCAGCTTGGCTTGCTTTTTTGACCTAGCAAAGACATGACTTCATTTTTATATTTTGCTATATTCTTTACAGTAACTTAAAAACAGTATGGAATCTTTAAAAAGAATATGTTATTCCTAGTGGCCCAAAAATGGATATTTAAAAGAGTTTAAAACCTAAATATAACACAGTTCATTCTTGTGCTGCTTTCAGTATAATTTGTTTTTTTCAAAAGACATACTATTTTTTCACTGATTATGAAAGTAATATATGCCTATTGTGGAAACCGATAAAGCACATGAAATACAAATCTTCATTAACCCCAAAACCCAAAGGTAATTGCTGTTGACATTTTGGGATGTATTCTTTCAGGCTTTTTTCTACAGTCAGGGATAATTTCAAGGGCACGGGACCTGTGTAGTCACATGGGACTCATGTTCAGAAGGGCCCTACACTTGGCACAGGCCTCTACTATTGCAGTCTTGGAATTATTAATCATTGTTGAACAAGAGGTGCTGCATTTTTATTTTACACAAGACCCTGCAAATTAGGTAGCTGGTTCTTTCTGCAGATGCTCACACACACACACACACACACACACACACACACTGATTACATATACATATACATGTTATATACATATATTATATACATCTATAATATATTTATAGCCTGTCCCAATAAAGTCCTAAATTTCTTTGTAAATGTTGTTTTTAATACTAGTATATTTCATCATATGGGAACATAACCATTTCTTTAATTATGTTCCTATTTTTACAACCTAGAAGCTTTTAAATTATGTATTGTTGTAAATAATGACGAGAAATATCTTTTTATATTATTTTAAAAAATGCATTTCCAATTATTTCCGTAAAATAACATCCCAGAAGTAAAACTGAAGGGATAAATGGGTATAAACTCTTTCAGACCTTGTATTTAAATTGCCAAATAGCTTCTCAGAAAGATTGCTGTTACCAGCGGAGAATACGAAACTCACTCTTCATACGCTCAGCAGCAAAAATGTCATTGAAAAGTACTTGGTAATTGAATAAGTTAAAATATTATTCAATTACCTTAATTTCCATTTCTTTGACTGCTAATAAGAGAAGTTTTAAAGTATGTATTTATTACTTGAAAAAATAATATTCAAGGAAAATAATATTTTCTTTTTCTCATGACAGGGAGAAGGTGGCAGCAAACTCCTGCAGAAGGGCCTATGGGGGGTTGAGAACCCCAGCAGGTAGTCCGTCCCGGTTTCCTCCCTCACGTTTGCTTTCTTGGTTAGGAGGCACTGGCGGGTAGAGGCTTCCCTGCCTGTGATGGAATCCCAGATTCTAAAGCAAAGATGGGACCAGGGGGGAAGTGCATGCACATCTTCTGTGGCAAGTGTCCCAAAACCCCAGGAGCATAGGACACGGGATTTGGGGCAGAGGCACACCCTGGGTAAAGTAAAGTTCAGACCCCTGGAGAGAGCATGTCGGCTGCTGCTACAGAACACAAGACAGGAGGGAAGGGTGCAGGAGGCACACCGGGCAAAGAAGACGTGAGGTTCCCAGACAGATACCCTCTAAAGACTGGTGTCTATCTAAGCACACTCACAGGTTGTTAGATTAGCTAGGAGCTGAGAAGAACTGAATAGAGGGAGGAAAGGAGAAAAATGTTTGCTTTGCTTTTGTGATCTTAAAATCATCTAAGCCTGAACCTCTCCAAATTCCTCTTGGTGGCTGGTTGTGTTTTTTTTAAAGTAACCAACTTAGTGGAAGTTGAAGGTACTTCCTTCTTCTATGATGCGGAATTGTCTCTAATCGTATTCTAGACCGACATTTTGCCTGGTATTATTGCTATTTATTTATGCATCATGTCATATGGTATCTACTTTGACAGCAAAGTCTGTATATTTCCAGCATTACATTCCCTGAAATATCTAGCGCAGTGCCTGTCAGAGAGTAAGCACACATAATATTTGTTCAATTTACATTTTTATATTTTATATCACCATAGGTAGGTTTTGGACAAACTTATCTGACTCCTTGAAATTCCCCTAAACCACAAAATGTGTGCTTAGCTTCTTTGAAGCTATGTTTTTGCATGTACTGATTTTTTAGAAATAGAAAATCTTGGACAAGTTTACCTAAACTCTTTGAGCCTCAGTATATAGCATATAGGAATAAAAATTCTTTTTTTTTCCAATTTTATTTTAATGATTGTTCAAGTACAGTTTTCTCCCCTTTACTCCCAATCAAGCCCACCCCCCAACTTCCCTCCCATTACCATCCTCCCCCTAGTTTTTATCCATGTGTCTTTTAACTTTGTTCGTGTAAACCCTTCCCCTTTTCCCCTGAAATAGGAATAAAAATTCTTATTGACAGTACTTGTTGGTACAGGAATTTTAAAAAGGGCAGCTCTGACTGGTGTGGCTCAGCTGGTTGGACGTCATCCTGTAAAGGAAAGGTCGCTGGTTCGATTCCAGATGAGGGCACAACTGGGTAGTGCCCCTGGTCAGCATGTGAACAAGAAGCAACCAGCTGATGTTTCTTTCTCACTGTGATGTTCCTCTCCCTCTCTTTCTTCCTGCCTTCCTGTGTCTCTAAAAATAAACAAATAAAATCTTTTCAAAAAGATGCAAAGAACATAAATCAGCTAGTATATGAACAGATATGTAAGTAGTATTTAATAAGTTGTTGCTCATGCGTTCAAGAAATTAGGAATTTTCAAAGTTAATTTAAAACAGGTTATTTGATTATGTAAAGAATGTGCTAG
Organism: Tonatia bakeri; assembly: GCA_004024845.1. Classification (NCBI taxonomy): domain Eukaryota; kingdom Metazoa; phylum Chordata; class Mammalia; order Chiroptera; family Phyllostomidae; genus Tonatia; species Tonatia bakeri. Next base: position 606 of record PVIA01003543.1, on the reverse strand, counting down.
TTATCTGTTAACAACATTTGTTATTAGTTATATCCTATAATGAAACCATGATATCATAAGATCCTTTTTTAATCAGCTTTTTTGAGATAATTTACATATAATAAAATGGGTCAACTTTCGGTGTACAACCTTTGACAAATACATACTGCTGTATGGGTAAGCACCACCACAATTAAATTGTAGAATATTAATATCACTCTAAAAAGTTCTCTTAACCCTTTTTGCAAGCAATTCCATCCTTCCATTCCCCAGACCTGGCAACCACTGACTTGTTTTCTGCAAAAGATACATTTTATTTCTTTTTTTTAAATTGATTATGCTGTTACAGTTGTCCCATTTCCCCCCTTCACTCCCCTCCACCCTGACCACCCCCTCCCACCCACATTCCCCCCTTTATTCATGTCCATGTGTCATAAATTCTTTAGCTTCTACATTTCCCATACTATTCTTGCCCTCCCCCTGTCTATTTTCTACCTATTGTCTATGCTACTTATTCTCTATATCTTCCCCCCCCCTCCTCCTCCCCCTTCCCTGTTGCTAACCCTCCATGTGATCTCCATTTCTGTGGTTCTGTTCCTGTTCTAGTTGTTTGCTTAGTTTGCTTTT